>VXAB01003641.1:488603-500856 GCA_013399175.1 Odontophorus gujanensis
CGCGGCCGCGCTCGGCCGGGCGGGGTGGGGCCGCGGAGGGGCGGGGAACGGCCCCCGAGGGAAAGGGGCGAGCCCGGCCAATCCCCGCGGGCGGTGGCGAGGGGCGGGCGCTGAGCCAAAGCGGCCGGTGCCCTCCGTGCCCGGCGCCGGTTATCCTGTTCACGCGGCAGTCTCAGCCCCTCCGCGAACAGAGCTCCTCCATCGCCCGCTGCACGCCGCGGGCTCCGCCGGCAGCCGGGAGCGCGTCCTGCCGAGCTCTCGGGAACTTTGTATCGCGGCGCAGTCGTTTGATTCCGGAGAGCTTCGCGTTCGGGCTCCGGCTGCTCCCAGCGGGTACTGAGCAGCGCGGCCCCACGGGTGCCCGGCTCCGCGGGTCGCGGCTCAGGGGGTCCGACGGTCCCGGTGCGAACGCGGATGTTCTGTGCGTTGTCACCGTTTGTAACAACATTTGTAGCTCTTTTCCCAAATGAGAGCGTAAGTGATAACCCTCTCCCATCTAATTTTGCAACGCGAACCGCAATTATTCAGAAGCACAGCTGCTGCTGTCTAATCCCGGCCGGCCCTTCCTGCTGCTTTCTCACCACGCTTCGCAATGTTTCCCTGGAACATAGCAGTCAAATGGGTGCAAGAAACACCTTCTGTCACACCAAGAGTGGAATCTTTCCTCTAATGCTTGAAAACCGAGGACATTTTCAGTATCTTTCAGTATTTTATAACAATTACTTTCCAGTTTATTTCAACCACCTGTAAGAGTCTTTCTGCTGTTAAATACTTCGTGTTGTATGCATGAGTCAGAAGGCTGGAATAAATGCTTTAATTATAATAATCTGCAGGAATGGATAGATAAACTTCTCACAGAGCCAGGAGCAACTCCTGAGTAACCCATGGCCAAGTTAGATGAGCCACACACACGTGAACAAATGAAATCTGAGGTGTGCTGCAGTCGGGCAAGCCAGTACCAAGAGGTTCTCACTGAATAGCACACTCAGGACATTGCTTCCCCTGGCTGGTGCCTTATCACTTACTGAATTAATTACATTATTAATAATCTTAGTAAACAGCTCAAAGAGCTTTAAAGGAAAGCTCTTATTGGAAAAAAAGTTTTCATATGATAGCTTTTCTATTAATCAGAATTTTGGTTTATGTGACTGAAGTAGGCAAGTTTCTCAGTGTCATGCCTGCAGGGCTGCACAGATACATGGTCTTCCAGGCTCTGCAGTTCCGGACAGCACGTCACACACTGCTGCCCTATGGCTGTGGGCTCAAGGCCCAGGAGCTGCCAGGGTCAGCAGCTCTGACAGCCACATGTGGACTGGCCAAGACCCAGTGCAACTCCTTCACAGAGACCTCCAAGATCTGAGGGGGCCTGGCTCTCAAACGGTACTAAGAACAATTTTCAATATTGTTATTAAACATAAAGAGTAATTATCGTAAGAATAATATTTTGATTTCACGACTGCTACTTCATTATCTGACTTTTTTTGCACATGTACTCCACGTAAATCATTGCTTCCATTTCTACAGTCTTGGCTTCTTTACAAACCTCAGGCATTATCAAAGAAGGGAAATCCATCCCTCAGTATCTCTAGGAATATAAAATACACATTTCTCATTACTCTGAGATACTTTGCATCGAGTTTTGTTCTGAGGAGAAAATGGCAAAAAAAAAAAAAAAAGGAGCATGCTGTTTTTATCCAAGTCTCACCTTTCCCATGTCTCCTGATCTTTCTCTGTAGCATTCTGTTTGTTCTGGCTTCCATTTGCTTCTCTTCCTCCTCTTTCTTTTAATCTCTGTTTATGAAACAGCAGCTTGTAGCAGTAATGGAAAGTGAGTTACAGTGTGTTGATTGAAACCAGTGCCCTTCGCATGCATCTTCTATTCCACAGGCTCTTAATTAAATGAATAATAGGAACCAATATTGTTTCTTACCAATGGAAGTAGATTTGCTTTCAATCTCCATAGCTGGAGAAAAAAAAATATTTGGAATGAAATAAACACTTCCACTAACAATGAAAGAAGAAGAACACCAGTCTAGTTCAGTGCTTGCATCTGTGTGCTTTCCAAAACGTAGCACAAAGGGCCAACACCTTAGCTTTGTTAGTAAAGAAAGTGAATGTGCTGATAATGCAGAGTTTCAGCTGCTTCATGTGGGCACAAATACATTACCCAGAAAGTGAAGGAACAGTCTGAGATACAGACCTCTGGCCAAAAACAAACAAACAAACAACAACAACAACAACAAAAAACAATAAAAAAAATAAAAAAAATAAAAAAAACCAACAGGGGTCATGCTTTAACCATCATGGAAAAAAAGAAGGGGAAAAAAAAGCCGATGTGTAAAGCATAGAAACATCAGAGCATAATAAGCAATAGAAATGGCCTGAATGGCTTCAGCCATGTCAAAGTAACTACTGGCACTTCTGCAGTGGAGCAAATTCATGAGTGACAATCCTAAATCAGGTATATATTCTATATATAAAGTAGATATTCCACATATTATATGTATACATATACATGCTCACAGGATTTTCCTGTGCTGAAAGCCAGGCATGAACTCAGTCACTTCACAGATGTTGGACTGAGCCCTGCTTCAGTTCCTGCAGAATTCTCTGGGATACACCTTGACCTTCCAGGCTTCAGTATCAAGCAACCACAGTTATAACAAAAGGTTTGCATGCGATCTGCAGCTTTGATGGCACCATATGCAGTTTATTCATGTGTGCCATTCTGTTACACGGTGTCATTTTTAAGGATGACTACAAAGTCAGTGCCATCATCACTGAAAGAAATATTATTTAATTCCTCATGAAAAATAAAATAATAACAATAAATAACGACTTTTCCTGGGCCCCCTAGTGCCTGAAATCAAGGCTCAAAGGACTTCGGAAGGAATTGCTCTTCAAAATGAATGTCCTTAAGATTTTTACCTCTTGGAAATAGTACTGGCAACTTTTCCTGTCGCTCTTTCTGGATCAGCGCTGTACGAGTAGTTCTCTGTTCCTCGCCACCCAGCTGATGATGCTGAGCACCTTTCACAGCTGACAAATGCATTCTGCACCGGGTCCCCGTCCAAAATATTATTTTCCTCCGGTCATTACAAACGCGGGTCGGCGCACGGGCCCCGCGCGGCACCGCGCTGCTGTTCCGTGGAGCTCGGGCGCCCTCTGCCGGCAGCGCGGGGTAAGGCCGCCGTGCTCAGGGCCGCTCGCCCGGCTCCCGCAGCCGCGCGATGACGCGCACAGCTCCCGCCCCGCGGCGCCGGCGCACGCGGGACCGCCCGTGAGCCATGGCGGACGAGGAGCTGGCCGCGCTCCGGCAGCAGCGCCTGGCCGAGCTGCAGGCCAAGCACGGGGTAAGGCGCGGGGCCGCCGCGCGGAGAGGGCAGCGGGGAGCGGGGCGGCGGCGGCCCGGGGCTGCTGTAGGTTCAGCTTCAGCCCTCAGTGTGTCGCTCTCGTGGGTTCAACGCCTTTGTACGTTTCCCGGGCCCTGGGAAGCGTCCGTGCCTCCGCCGCAGCGGGCAGGCCTCGCGGTGCCCGCAGCCTGAGCGACCCGCGGGCAGAGCCGGGCAGGGCCGGGCAGCTGCACGGGGACGGCACGGCACGGCCGCGGAGGATCCGGCCCCTGGACGGTTTGGCTCGCGTTGATCTCTGCTGAAATAGTTGAGAGTTTTCTCGTCCGTTTTTGGATGATGACAGCGTTTTGTTCCCATCTCGTTCTTTAGGATACTTCTGCTGATCCATCGCAGCAGGAGGCGAAACAGAGGTAACCACGGGCACTGCTGACTGGCAGTCTGGACTTCTCGATACCCAATCAAACAAACTCTGCTTTTGGAGCTAAATGGAACTGAGCACAGAATCTTTACAGCAGATAGCATGGTTTTGTCTTTCTGGCAAGATGTAATGAATAAATAAATGCAGTAAGGGAACTCTGTCTTGGTTTCTTGCAAGATATCAGCCAATGTAGTAACCTTGTTGTTGATGTGCACAGCTGCCCGTGGCAGAAAATGCTGTAGAAGAAAATCATATAAATTCAGGGTTCTGCTCTGTTATATGAAGTCTTCTGTCAACTTTCTTGCTTTGTGCACATTATTTCAGGTGCTTGAAATCACCCTTCTAACGTATGTCTTATTTTCATTACAGGGAAGCAGAGATAAGAAATACAATTTTAGCTCAGGTTCTTGACCAGGCAGCTCGTGCCAGGTGTAAGTATCCAAGAAACTTTAACGTATTTTCACCTCCTGTGCTCCAGTCCTGCTCAAATCAAGAATGTGCAAACCTGTACAGAGGCCAGAATGGAAAAAAATTGTTGAGAAAACTAGTTCAGCTTCTCAGCTGGTGATACCAGTGAGGGGAGTGGTCAGCTGGCACCTGAATGATGTCAATCCAGTTCTTCCTTGAATTAATACTAGGAACTGTAGTGAGTCAAGATTAGTTAATCTAATAAAAACCAAATATTCAAAAGTAAGAAATAAAATTTACTCATTTCTCTTTGTCAAAATCTCCTCTTCAATTACTAAGAACTTCAGTATCTAAAAAGTGACAGTGAAAATATTCGTGTGTTCTAAAACAAGCTGAACAGAGCCCATTTTTATTGCAGTAAGCAATTTGGCACTTGTGAAACCAGACAAAGCAAAAGCAGTAGAGAATTATCTTATACAGATGGCAAGATTTGGACAGCTACCTGGAAAGGTGAGTTATGTCTTGCTTTTTTTTTTCCCAAATTTTCTTTCACATATTCATTTTCAAACTTAGTTCCTCAAAAATACTGAAGCTTTTCAATACCCATAGAATTAAAAAACTGAAAATGGCACTTAGGAACACTTCTAACTACTGTGGTATAATTCATCAGTCAAACACCTTGTACAAGGGAAAGTGCAATTCATTTGTTTGATACTAAGGGTCTCTCTCGGAATGTGTTTGTGACTTCTTTCCTAGGTATCAGAACAGGGTTTGATAGAGATACTTGAAAAAGTGAGTCAGCAAACAGAAAAGAAAACAACAGTAAAGGTAAGTTTTATTTCCAGAACATAGTTTATTATATATAATGTATATAATTTAAAAATAATATATGTCATATAGTTGTACACTTGAGCAGAAAACTGCACGTAGTGTGCTGTTTCAGTTCAGCACAGAACTAACTTTGTGTTTACTTCTCTTACCCACGCTGGTAACAAGTACTGGGTTATATCCTTATGAATAGTCTAATTTGCAGATATTAGCACTGCAATATCAGTGTTCTCTTGTGAGACAGACCTCTGCTTTTGTTCTGTCCCATCATGCCAGGTGGGGATTGGAAGGTTGTGATGGGGTGAAACTTCTGCTCCCCAGTAATAGATTGTCAAGTGGGTGGAGTTTGAAAGACTTCTGTGCTGCTCTTACTGTGACCCTTGTATTTTCACTTCATATATTTTATTTTAGTTCAACAGAAGGAAAGTATTGGATTCTGATGAAGAGGATGATTATTAAATGCTGCTGTAAGACTGTCAAATAAATGGCGCTGACAAAGGCAACAGTTATCAGGCAGAATGCAAAACCTTAAAATGTTTACGTTTCTTTACTTTTTTTTTTTTAATATATAAATATGTATAAAGGCCAACAAATGAACTTGTCTTGTAAAATACACCTGAGAAGGGGATTTTATAACTTAAATTTTTGTAGTATAAGCAGCCTGAGCAGTGTGGAGTTCTCCACTGGCTGAGTAGCATGAACATTGTTGCCCCTTACTCAGTGTGTAAGCTATGCTTTCAGCACCCACACACCTTTAACTTGCTGCTATTGGAGATACAGTAACACGAGACCTTAAGTGCAAAGGTGGGAACAGCCACTCCTGCAGGAGTTACCTCCAGAGTCTAAGTCACAAAAATGTTAGAAGCAAGATTTCCCAAGCCCCTGAAGGAAACCTCTCCAGCAGCTCCCTCAACTCTATACTGGAAATGTATAAATCGAAGTTAAGGCATCAGAGTAGTGATTATTTGTGTTTGGAGTGAGGGCAGTCTCTTTTAAAAAGAAACTGTTACCATTATATGATTGAAGCGTTCCCCTACAAAATAATCTAGCTGTCCCAAAAAAAAGCAAATTAAAATTAACAGTGTAATTGTAATACAGCACTGATCAGACATTTGGTATCGTACATTCTTGAAGCTACCTCCATTTTTATCAGATGGCTGGAGTGTTTCTTAAAAAAAAACAGTTTTCCTAAATTTCTGCTACTCCTGCATGCATAAAATAAAGCCTGTGCTGTACATTTATGCACAAAACGTTGTGCTGACAAACACTGTACAACCACAAAACCCTTTTCTGACATCATTTAATATAAACGTGTATGATCTCAACTGCAGTGTCTTTTGGAACAGAATAAAATTGTTTAAAGTGAGCACTAGTAGGTGTGTTATTCTTGTGCAGATGTAGTTAAAAAGATGACATCAGCATGCCTGTACTGCAGACTGTTGGGAAGAACTTCCAAGGATACTCTCTTCAAATCTTATTTTAGACTTTGAGCCTCATGTCTTACAATATTAATATATTTCTTTAATGATAAGCTTGTTTAAGCGTGTCACAGGAATCTTTCACTTACCTAAATCATCTGTTAGATGTTATTTGGAACTGGTCAAGATTTAAGTGCTTTGATACATACGCTACAAATCCCAAATTCCTGGAAGTAAGCTTTGTCCTAGACTGAACACTGAAGTAAAAGTGAAGCGTGGTTTGGGCACTCAAGTAGGTTTGGGTTCAGCAGGACAACTGTTCAGACAGAACAACAACAGAAAACCCAGGTTAACTCAGCTATTTTTGGTTTTGGGGTTTTGGGAAATTCTGTATTTCATTCAAGAGGAGAAAAGTTTTTCAAAAGGCAAGCACTAGTGAGACACTTGGCCAGTTCCTGTATAATACAGCAAGAGTGCTTTTCCTAATCAGCCCATCTCATACTGGTATAATTTCAGTTGTGCTTCATGGTCTCAGTGGCACCTGGTACTAGCCACAGTTGTAACAGCAGCAAGTAGACATGCAAATACACAGCACTTCAGAGCATCACTGTTGCTGCTGTGCCAGTTTATGATAATAGAATTGTTTGAGCTGGAAGGGGCTTTTAAAGGTCATTGAGACCATCTCCCCTGATGACCAGAACTGCCAAGTTCACTCAGGTAGTGCAGGAGTATCTGCCCAGCAAGGAGATGTGTATTTGTCTAATGAAACAGACTCAACTTTAAGAGTAAAATGAACCAAATAATTACATGGTCATTTGCATCAAGATGTTGCAGCAGTTTCATTGCTTGCATAGAACACACTTCAAATAACCTATTGTAGCCAAAATTAGTTTTTAATAGAAAACAAAACTAAATTCAGAGTTCATATCCTCTGATACTTATTTCTAACGCTTCTCAAAGGTATTTAATAAACTATATCTCAACTTGCTTCCAGAGCTACTCAACACTATGAAATATTCCACACTTACACACTGTAGCTTTGTATCACCAATATTAGAAAACTATTGAGCTGATTTTTCTCATTCAGATTGTCAAGAAATCTTAACATAATTTAGGGAAAACGCATACTACAATTAAGACATGAGCTATACTTTCAGTATGCATTTTGGAAATGAGATCTATAAAATGTTACTTCTATCTTTAACTTTACAATGAATCTCTAGATATTTCAAAAACATCACAGGCAAGGATAAGCTACGTGCTCTAGGACAACTTCATAGTGTTGCAGGAAGAAGAAAGACTAGTTCATAAGTTCATCTCTGTCCTCTTTTGGCTTGCTGTAGTTAACATCAATCCCACTTTTTTATTTTTATTTATTTTTTTTTAAGGAGAAGGAACTGATGAGTGAGAACATTCAGTTTCACAAATAATTCTGTGTTTAACACGTGTATGCCTGAAAACCAAAACCACACAACATACTAATACCAATCTATGAGCACAGAGCAGAAAGGGAAGGAAGTCCTACTGAACGCGACTGTAAATTCCAACAGATCCCCTCAATTTGCACACAGATTCAAGGTGAACTCTTCAAATGCCTACAAAAACGAAAGGAAGGAAATCTACAAAAGGACGCAATGCTTTAAATAAGCACTCAAAGAAAACAGCATTTTCAAGAATTACTTTACTGGTTTTTTCTTTCCATCTTTTGGCACAAATCCAAGGCACATTAGAAAAATCAGATAAACTCATAAATTATTAGAAAAATAAACACAAGGTCCTCAACTCCAAATGTCCACATGTGCACTTGCTGCATATTTTACCTCTTAGATTAAAAAGTTACTTGAAAAAATCACCAGTATGTCCTCCAGCTTTGTACTTTGCCAGACAGTTCACTAATATTGCAATTAAAAGAAACAGAATTATTCATACAAATATTTTATGAAATAAAATGAAAGCTGGATATGATGAGCCGAGAATAAAAAAATACTGCACTTAGAAAGCTGGCTTCTGCTATGTACATGTTTTCCTACCATAGCCAAAATGGTAGAAAACAAAGTCCAAATCTAAGCAGTTACTTGTGAGCTTTTGAGTCTTCAGTGGTCACCTGGAAATGACCTATTCCTACAAAAGTCATCTGACGAGAGAGGTACCTTTTAGAAATGGAAGTTCACTTCCTCAAATAACAGTCTGGGTTCAGGCTCTTAAGCAATGGTTTTGTCTGCAGTTTTTGTTGCCCAGGTTCAGAATCACGAACATTTGTGCATTTTTATTTTTATTATTATTATTATTTTTAGCTAGCTTTACAGGAAGGAAAAAAAACAAACCTTAAAACAATTTTATGTATCCTTCTGCACTCATGCTTCTGCATATTTTTTCATTAGGCTGAACACTGAGTTGACAGTTTAGCCTAGCAAGGGTTCTCTACTTTTCCCCGCTGTCTTGGCTCCTAAAAAGAACTTGATGTTGCAGATCCAACACAGGGAAGCATTGCCAAGAAATTAGCAAAGATTAGTTCCCTTTATATTAATAGCATGTATATATGTCTAACACAGTGTCACAGATGTTATGGACTACTGTTTCACTCAGCTACTGAAATATACAGAAATATATACTATAACTGTTTGCAATATTACAATAAAAATAGACATTTCAATTGCCTCTGTCAATAAATAGCTTGTTATCCAATATATCTTTATATATATAAATATATATATATTTATATATATTTATCCATTTAGTGGTAAAAACTGAAAATATGCAAAAAATATTCAAAGACTTTAAAAACAAAGTGGATGGCTGAAAAATACCATACAGGGTTTGGTCTGGTTTTCTGTCACATATAATTTTTTAGTAAATGCTAAGTAGAACAGGAAGGTAACTTTACTGCCTACATGTCAGTACTTCCCTGTTTGTTGAGATCAGGAACGATCTGGCTCTGTAGTTACCTCCAATGCAGACAGAAGATTCAGTCTTCACAAGTTCTAGGAACATCCTGTTCCCACTGAAGAGTCATCCCTGTATTCTCTTCTGAAGGCATAGCTTGCAAGTGTCACTGAACTCTTTGATATGCAGCAAAGGGATACTGAAATCAACACCACCTAGTTCCTCAGCTTTTGACATCAAATTTGCACTTCTTTGTCAATGTTTGGAAAGCAAGTCCTCACAGCAATTTCTTGATTGTGAAATACTTGGACTTCCAGGGCTGGATAAACTATCACCACTGAGACCCTCAGCTGAAAGCGGAACGTTAACAGTGTGCCTCCGGAGCATTAATTTACTCCTGCAAGGAGTTTCTATCACGTCATCATGTTTCACAAACTCACCACTGCATCCTGCATCAATAACCTTAGCTTTGCTCTGGTCCAGTGTTTCAACAGATTTTAACTTGGTTTTATCAAAGCTTTTAATAGCTACCTGCAGGGAAAGAAAAATGGCACATTAAAAGCATGGTCTGGTTTCTTCACCACAAAAATGAAAAATAAAATAGTTTCTTGAATATAATTATCACATTAATGTCACAATGTTCTTGACACTGAGAGCACAGTCAAGAATTAGAAATAGTGCACTTTGTAGCACGGTTACCATCTTCAGTCTAAATATTTGAAAACAAGAAGAGGCCAACTTGCCACAGCATACACAGCAATCAGTACCAGGACTGAAAAGACAATCAAGGCATTCTAAAACTTATTTTCCAATATGATCCTATCTCTTACAAACATCTTTTGTAATGCAGGTCTTACAACTCTTACTGTAATACTCACTTCTCTTACCACTAAGAAATGTGCAGGTAGTTACAGAGACAGGCTCAACTATGCACTACAGAATTACATCCAAAAGCCAAACTGCTCCCAGGTCTGCCAGGGGGAAGACCCTGTATTCCTTCTTCAAGACTCTTTTTCAGCCTCTCCAACTACTCTCATCTTCCATTTCTGTATCTGCCCCTGACTTTTCTTAGACAGAGGGGGTACCTCTCCTTGATCTCTGTCCACTTTGCAAATTTAGCTTTAAAAATTAGAAATATATATTTAAAAGTAAGAGAGGCCAAGCATGCTCATGACAGATTATCCGTGCAAATAATTAAAGACAGAAAATAATTATAATACCTTTTTGCTGAAGTAACGGCCAAAAATTGAAAACATTTCAGAAAGAGATTATGACCTGTAAATTTACAGAACTGTGACAGTCAAGCATGGTGAATGTGCTATATATCATTGCCATGTATCAGGGTTTTTTTTTTTGTCACATGGTGTATTTTCATGACATGTTGCCTTAGGTGATCCACAACTATAAAATCCAAATCCCACATTTCATTAGTGGAATATTATCATTAATACTAGAAAGAATTAATAACATATTACAGTTTATAGCATTAATTTGGCATTCTCAATTTGAAAAGATTAAATCTAATAAGAGTTTCATGAAATAGAAGAGCATTTCATTTTATAGATGAAGATGAGAGGCAGAGACTGCATTTCAGATGCTACATCAATCTAATAATAGCNAGGAACTGATGAGTGAGAACATTCAGTTTCACAAATAATTCTGTGTTTAACACGTGTATGCCTGAAAACCAAAACCACACAACATACTAATACCAATCTATGAGCACAGAGCAGAAAGGGAAGGAAGTCCTACTGAACGCGACTGTAAATTCCAACAGATCCCCTCAATTTGCACACAGATTCAAGGTGAACTCTTCAAATGCCTACAAAAACGAAAGGAAGGAAATCTACAAAAGGACGCAATGCTTTAAATAAGCACTCAAAGAAAACAGCATTTTCAAGAATTACTTTACTGGTTTTTTCTTTCCATCTTTTGGCACAAATCCAAGGCACATTAGAAAAATCAGATAAACTCATAAATTATTAGAAAAATAAACACAAGGTCCTCAACTCCAAATGTCCACATGTGCACTTGCTGCATATTTTACCTCTTAGATTAAAAAGTTACTTGAAAAAATCACCAGTATGTCCTCCAGCTTTGTACTTTGCCAGACAGTTCACTAATATTGCAATTAAAAGAAACAGAATTATTCATACAAATATTTTATGAAATAAAATGAAAGCTGGATATGATGAGCCGAGAATAAAAAAATACTGCACTTAGAAAGCTGGCTTCTGCTATGTACATGTTTTCCTACCATAGCCAAAATGGTAGAAAACAAAGTCCAAATCTAAGCAGTTACTTGTGAGCTTTTGAGTCTTCAGTGGTCACCTGGAAATGACCTATTCCTACAAAAGTCATCTGACGAGAGAGGTACCTTTTAGAAATGGAAGTTCACTTCCTCAAATAACAGTCTGGGTTCAGGCTCTTAAGCAATGGTTTTGTCTGCAGTTTTTGTTGCCCAGGTTCAGAATCACGAACATTTGTGCATTTTTATTTTTATTATTATTATTATTTTTAGCTAGCTTTACAGGAAGGAAAAAAAACAAACCTTAAAACAATTTTATGTGTCCTTCTGCACTCATGCTTCTGCATATTTTTTCATTAGGCTGAACACTGAGTTGACAGTTTAGCCTAGCAAGGGTTCTCTACTTTTCCCCGCTGTCTTGGCTCCTAAAAAGAACTTGATGTTGCAGATCCAACACAGGGAAGCATTGCCAAGAAATTAGCAAAGATTAGTTCCCTTTATATTAATAGCATGTATATATGTCTAACACAGTGTCACAGATGTTATGGACTACTGTTTCACTCAGCTACTGAAATATACAGAAATATATACTATAACTGTTTGCAATATTACAATAAAAATAGACATTTCAATTGCCTCTGTCAATAAATAGCTTGTTATCCAATATATCTTTATATATATAAATATATATATATTT
>VXAB01003641.1:501491-779008 GCA_013399175.1 Odontophorus gujanensis
GAACTGTGACAGTCAAGCATGGTGAATGTGCTATATGTCATTGCCATGTATCAGGGTTTTTTTTTTTGTCACATGGTGTATTTTCATGACATGTTGCCTTAGGTGATCCACAACTATAAAATCCAAATCCCACATTTCATTAGTGGAATATTATCATTAATACTAGAAAGAATTAATAACATATTACAGTTTATAGCATTAATTTGGCATTCTCAATTTGAAAAGATTAAATCTAATAAGAGTTTCAGGAAATAGAAGAGCATTTCATTTTATAGATGAAGATGAGAGGCAGAGACTGCATTTCAGATGCTACATCAATCTAATAATAGCTACTGAACCAACCTTGTTGAAAACTGCCTTCTTTTGAATAGGTTTGTCTTCCTCCTGACTTAGTATGCCAGAAAGGCTCAGCGAGATTTCCAGTAAGTCACAGCCAGTGCAAAGAAGGAAGAGGGAATGAATGCTCTGGGGGTAGGGCAGCATCCAGCAGTTACATGACTTAGGGTCCCACAGTAAGCCCAACCACTGATGAACTGACCACACCATATAGCTGTGATACAGCTGACAATGCAACATCCATTTTGCTATCCCCCTTGAGAAAAGTCTCCACCTAGAAGCAGATTTACCAATTTACTGACAAAATTCTCTCTTGTAAATATTGCCGCTGCTTGGCAACATCTATTCTCACAGTATGCACTTTTTCAAGCACATCCTTCATTTTGCTGGACAAACAACAGAAAAGACAAAGAAATCAAACCTGCAAGAAGAGGTTTAAGAGATTTAAAAGGAAGCATGAGAAGTTTAAGAGATGGTACTGAAGTACAGTTAAGTCTGGACAAGGATGGAACATTAGCAATTTAGCAAGCACATCAAAACCTGGGGAATTTGCTGAACACCACTAGTAAACTAATTTTCCTCTTACATGTATGTATATTAATAGCAGATATATATTATACGAGTAATATAAGTGTTTCCTCTTACCTGGTGCAAGGACTGATAGTCAAAATTGGGGACACTTTTATCTCTTGTTATTGTTCTCCGTAAATGTTTTGCTCTAAAATATATTTTAAAGAAATTAAACTTAATTTCATAAAGAAACATACTTCCATTTAGTCTTTCCACAAGTCTTGATGATGGAAAACCCACTAGGTGGCACTATCTCAGCACACAAAGGCAACTATCTGACTACCTTATTTTCCACAAAGGGACAGTCTGCTACTAATCTCTATGTTTTAGAATCATAGAATCCTTTGAGTTGGAGGGGACCTCTGAGGGCCATCTGGTCCAACTCCCCTACAATGATTAGGGACACCACAGATAGATCAGGTTGCCCAGGGCCTTCTCCAGCCCTACCTTGAAAGTCTGCAGGAACAGGGCATCATTTTATCACGGAATATACACCGAAATTTGGAAGATCATAGCCAAAACCCAATCTTCGAGTGAAGCATTAAGGTTTTTTGAAAACAGCCTGGCTCATAAATTGCTGATTTATGGCATAGCAAGCATCAGTGTGAAAACTATTGTCAATATGTTTACCAGTATTCCTTCAGAGGCCAGCTTTTCCCCTTCCTGCTCCACATCACATCACTGCTGTTCACCACTACCAGTTATGCCTAGAACATCTACCTCGTGCTATTAACAAGCTTGCCTCTGTGGATTAACATCTACTGTCAAATGAGTCATATTTGATGTGCAACAACACTTGGCCCACTTTTGGGCTTTATAGTTACATGTTTTGCTTGCTTACGGGCAACAAATGTACTTCCAAGAAAGCTTCTATGCTTACTTGTTAAATCTGTTAATTGATTGGACGAGTTGATGTCTGCTTATGGGATCATCGGCTTTCTCACATGGCTCAGAATTCACTAGGGGTTTAAAAGAACAGGCAGCTAAAAGTGCAGCTTAGTCACAATGAAGAATTAAAACAAGAAGTTCTCAATGAAAAGTGCTATCTACTGACAGACAATTTAAATGTTTGTAGTAAAACTACAATGGTAATAAACTTGAATCAGTCACCATTTCTCTTTGGAAATTTTAAACCATTTTAAGTTGCAGCAGTAAGCATTCTTCATCAGATTAGCATGACTGGCCAAGCTTCTGGAGAGACCACTTAATTCTGGAGTTTGAGGCTCATAATTCCAATTTTTACAAACCTGTGTAACTCATGCTATTCTATCTCTTCTTTAACTCTAGTCAGTTAAGTCTTAGGCCAGTCTTTTAAAAACTATTCCCATGATATTTGAAAGGACTGTATCAGTCCCTGGCATCAACATATGGTGATAAATTTTGTTTTAACAAAATATTTTTGTTCTTTCCTCAGGAAGCAGATGAGGTATTTTGTTAAGTCTAACTAAAACTCATGGATGCTGAAATGGGCACTTTTGCCTCTCCTTTTCTCTCCCTCTTGGCCATGCAGCCTCACTGCCTTCTTTCCACAGCAAGCCCTTTGCTATGCTGAATCATGGAGTTCAGCACAAAATTTGTTATTCGTTACATCCCTTCTTTTCTGTTTCTGAACTGTATCAGGTGGGAAATCATCTGAAAAACTTCTGAGCCAGCATAAGGAAAGGACAATGTGAAGCAGAGGGAGGGAGAGATGAGGTGATGACAGGTCAGGAGTAACACCATTTCTTTTAAGTGCTAATAAGCTGCTACATCAGCTCAGTTGTACTGTCAAACTGTACCATGTGTCTCAACGTATTTGCTTATACTGTACTAAATGCTGCCACTTCCAGAAAGGCATTGTTTTGCAAATCTTGCTTGCTGGTCTAGAAAATTGTTTTTGTAGCTTTGATTTCTGTCCCATAATCTGAGAGACAGTAACTCACTGACGTATCGTTGCCTAATCAGTTTTAGGGCAATGTAAATGACAACCAAAGGTGATTTAATCCCTTTTTCTTTGCACTGAAATGCACTGAAAAGTATTGCATGGTTAACGATATCATCTCAAACATGCTATGTTTTTTAACATGAAATGCTTTAGTATGTAAAATTCCCTGCTAAATTCCCTGCTAAAAATCCACCAAAAAAGTGAAAACTCAGTTTGTGGAAGATGTCACATAGGTGTAAATCATAAGTCTGCTGAATTCAGTTATATTACTCTAAGTGTTACCTGTAATAAACATGAAAAACAGCTGGCTGTTCTTTAATTATATGTAAAAAATATTGTGACACATTAATTCCTCAATCTCTTTTTATTCATACCAGTGGAAATAGGACATATACCTTTTTTTCTTATCTTGATAGTAGCATGATGCTCACATTCTCTTTCTCCCTCTGCTGATGTAGGTGCACAGCTTGCTGCTGTTTCCAGCAACTTAATGATATTTGAATTCTTAATTTTAGAAGTTTTCATCAGTGTTCAAATGAAAATAAGGAAAGAAAAGTACAGTTTTAGAATTACAGTCCTTGCAGGTGTGTCAGCTGCCATATACACAAAAATACCTCTTCATAAATACAGGCTTCATATCAGCTTGACACTAGACAAAGCCCATGTTCCATAAGGTGCAATATACCAGAATGCTTTTTCTAGTCTTTGTCTACTATTTCAAATTATACCAATGATGGTAAGCTCATTTATGATTGTTAATGTGCATACTGAAATTGATGCAGTATAGAATTTTGTGGCCATTACGCTAAAGAACAGAAGCTATTAAAGCACAGTAAGATAGGAACCATGCATCAAATAATTTCAAGAATATTTCCTTATAATGTAGTATTAATAAAACAAAAGAGTTGATGATGACAAGATAATAGATATAAAAAGCACAAGGGGCAAAACATGGTGGGTAAAACAGGATTGCTAGCAGGGTAAATGATTAGGACAGGGTGTTTATTTTCCTACAGTCAGCATTTCTTCTGCTCTCTGCCACTACTAGAACTGATTTTTGTGCCATTTTCATACATGCATGTGCTTTCACTCTTCCTAGGCTCATCCTTTTTGTCTAGGATTTTTATTTTAGAAGCACTCCAGTTTTCACGTACGCAAGTCGTAGTACAATAAACAGGCATCTTAGACTTTATATCACATAAAACTTTTGGTCAATGAAGGGCTGCAAATGCTGCAATGACAGTTCTATTTGTTTTACACTACACCTATGGAACTTCAGAAAATCCAGTGCTGGAAGCAAACTTTCTGCACTCACCGGCTCAGCACTGTCTGCAGGGGTGCAGTTCCTTTCGTTCCGTATGTGCGTCATTGCACCATTCTGAAGCAGCAAGTCTACCAGGGCTTCATTCTTCCCTATCACAGCCTCGTGCAGTGCTGTATTTCCTTTGGCATTAGAAAGGTTAACAGAAGCTCCATGCTGGACAGCAAAATAAAAGCAGAGTTATAAAGAAGCAGCAGCATAAAACTGAGATAGCACATTATTATTGTGCTTTTCTCCCCTTTCATTTTCTATGTAGCACGAGAACAAAGCAACAGCAGCCTTGTAGTTGTATACAAAAACAGCATACATATGCTAGCAATCACCAGTTCAACAATAAGCCACCTGGCCGTATTATTTCCTACTCTCTCATAGCCACAGTTTCACAGAGAAACTCATTTCATTTTTTGTATGTACCTACTATGTAGGCCAAGTTTCAAAGAGACTTAAAGAAAAACAACAACACAAAATGCTAAAAAAAAAATTCAGCATTCGATACAATCACAAGCAAGAAAATCTACCATCTGCCACAGAGAAGTTCCATAAAAGCAGCTAGCTGTACAATCACAAAGTAACATTTATCTCATCAAAAAGAATGAAAGGAGGGAGAGGAACAAACACTCTTTTTTCTTTTTTCTGAGTAATTTCAATGGAGAAAAACTACAATAATAATACTGAGTCCTAAATAAGCATGAATACCACATAAAATACCAATCTGAACACTGTGTTCAGTGATCTTACCTGTAACAACAAGGCAGTAGTCTCATAGTGACCATTCAAGCATGCATAAATTAAAGGAGTATTTCCATATATATCCTTTTTATTTTGTTTAGCATTATAATCCATTAGACATTCTACCACCTGTTGGAAGAAATCACTTTTTTATTTAAGATACTATCGAACTGCAATCATGAGCATTTCTTTATTTGCATATATTTGTAAACCTACAATGAAAAAGGGATGGAAGAAAAAAGATCAAAGAAAACAAGTCTCACTTTTGTCAAACAGATGACAATCAGAAGCACTAATTCTTATCATATTAGTTTCTGTATTTTAGGTCATACAAACCAACCAACCAAGCACCACCTCAGCCTTAAGAATCATTAAATTAACTGTTAACTGGTTTATCTTGTTGCTTATCTCACAGAAGAGCTCTTTGCTGATGGTTCTGTGTTAAACAGCTTGCATTTATGAAGAGGTTTCATTACCTGGAAGTGACCCTTCTGGCAGGCTAAATGAAGAGGCACTGCATGTTCTGCATTCTTGGCACTGATACTGGCTCCATGTTTCAACAAGAGAGAGACAAGGTCACAGTGTCCATGCAGTGCAGCCATATGAAGTGGTGTATAACCATCTTGATTTGAAACATTTACACCAAGGCCATTAGCAGGGACCCTTGCAAATTTCTGTTGACGAATACACAAAACAAAACACAAAATTAATTCTGTTACTTTCTATTGTCCAAAAAAGCAAATACCTACTTAGTGAAACACCAAGCAGACAGACAGATATTGCAAGAACTTCCACTACAGAACTTCAGTGAAGATCTTCAGGAAAACAGCTGGTGAACCAAAGCAGTTTGGCAGCATTTTTCAAGTTTTTTCTCTTTTTTCTTCCAGTATGATAGCTCCCTATATAGGAATTCCTGGCAAAGTATTCACATTAGTAAAAAGGGGCTAAAGCTGTTCAGGTTGAGATGAAAGTAAGTCCTACAGTCTTGATATAGCTGTTAGGATGCTGTTATATGGATAGAGTGGGTGTTAATACTTTATGAACAAATAGATGCTCATGCTCTTGCAGACACTATGTACCTATTTTACTGCACTAGGTAATACTAGTAGGTAATACAGATAATAACTAAAAATATTTTTATTCATGTGCAAGGATTGTTGTTCCAGAGCACAGACACCCCCATGGAGAGTCAAGAAAACTACCTGGAACAGGGCTTACACAGCAGTGTTTATTTTCACTCCTCTTACAAACTGCACGGGTGCCTAATGTTCACAGTGGTAGATAATCTTTCATTCTGCCTGACCTCAGTGTTCTTTAAAAGGTATGCCTAACCAGATCAGGTGACTTCTGCTTTTCATTCAGTAGGCGAGTAAATTCCACAGCCAGTGCCACGCTTTCCCCAACACAAGCAAATCTTCATACTCTCTGGCTGTGGCATCTTTAACACATGGACTCTGTATTCAGAAGTGCAAGGACACAAGTTATCCAAGAATAAACCACAGGCCCTGCACAAAATAAGTGTAAAGTAGCAGTGAGGAATTAAGCCATCTCACATTTTTGCTCTTTACTCTATGGATACTTTTATTACAAAATAGCTATGCAGTGAAAATGTATAATTTGGGTTATTTTCCAATGACTTATCCAGATAGCTATGTCTTAAAAAGTAGCAATTCTTTCTGAGGGGCAAGCAATTGGCTCTTTTATTTCCTAGAAGCCTGGATCATTCCATACTTTAAAAAAAAAAAAAAAAAAAAAAAGACCTGAAGCTTAGAATGTGTTTGCTACTAAATAGTTTTAATAGCCTTTGCTTTCTCCTGCACAACACTAGTGCAACAAGTGCTGCTCAAGGCAGNAAAAAAAAGTACTTTAAAACCTCTTGACTCCTTGACTCCATGATAAATAAGTCTTTGTACAATTTAATATCATCAGATGAGCTCTATTATGGTCTGTACATATTTAATTGCTTTTTGAACAGAGCTATTGAGTTGTTGGACAATAGGAATGCTATTTCCCTAGAGCTAAAAGTTGAATTACATGAACACAAATTATTCTGTTTACAGAATGAATATTCCAACCTTCTGTGCTGGCCCACATTTTGAGCACTGGCATAATGGATGGCAGAATTCTGGTTTTGATGTACTGACTGTGTCATCTTCATCTTCTAAGTCCTCTTCTGTCCATTCCAAGAGATAACGTACCTGGTATAAAAAGCAAGTTGTCCTTCATAGATCCTAAAGGTTGCACATCCTAAGAAATCTGCATACTGCATACAAGTACAGTTTTACAAACACATACTTGTGAACACTGCAGGAAGACTATATAGTTTCCTCCTGGCATCACTTCCCCTAAGGTAAATTAAAATATCAGAAGTTATTGTTGACAATGCAGCTAGAAAATTCACCAAGTATAGCAGTGAAGTAAATTATAAATGACTTACTGCTGCCTAATCAAGACTTCAGTGCTCACCTCCGCTCAAACCTTCCAAATCCCTTTAGCTCAGATGATGATTAGACCAAGATTTGTGCCAGCTCACGTCAACGCAAATTTTGTTTCATCTTTTTCTTTAACAAACACAAGAAGTGGCAAGGATAACCACATTTAATCGATATCCAAACTGTGCAGGGGCACTGACTTTTCTTAGGTCTCTAACTTCTCAGAAGCTTGATGGTTTTACTTTTCCTCAATGTATAATGTTTCCTTTTTAAAAGAGAGCTCTTCAGTGAAACTAGTCTTAGGATTCAGAGCACTCCTGTAGAGTCTGCAAGCAGTGACACACTGAATGACTGAATGATAAGAAATACATTTTTACACTACACATTAATCCAGTGAAACTAAAGATATTTTAGAACTAGTCATGACTCTATCAAGGCTCCTCTACTGCAGCATCTGACCATGTTATACCTGTAAAGTATAGCTTGAGAACCTCCTTCCAAAAAGCTGCTACATAACTGAAGCATATTTTGGGAATAAAGCCCTTCATCCCTTCTAGATAGATCCTCCTTCCATGTTGTCCTCAAATACTTCTTTCTCACCGAAGACAGTTAAGATTTACAAAAGTGAGCTGAATGTTATTTTCAAAATGCAGAATTGTCATTGGGTCAGCTAATTAAAATAACTGTTACCAATTAACATAATTATCTCTAATCTGAAGTATAATTGCTTTTGAAGTTTGCAGGTGTTATGATGATGGCAGAAGTTGTTTTTTGAATCACAGCATAATTATTATTTTTGTTACATCTTCCAGTTCCATGGCACATCGTTTTAATGCCTCCTCTCACAAAGCTGAGCTGGCTGTCAGAGGAGAAATCTACAACAGCACTAATGACCCTTCTGATGCTTTTGTTCCTATGGAGACAGACCTTGAGCCGTCTGAACAAGATTAGAATTTTCAAATAACTCTTTTTAAAATAGATATACAAGCTGTAGATGACACGCTGATATGCAACCAGGCATTTCCATGCCATGGAATAGAACATATCTCTTTCTAATGAACAGTTTTACATGAACGTAAGTAATGTGGAAAGTAAAGCCACAAAAAATAAGAAGACTCTGTCATCTGAATACACAGATCAGATTTCTAAGTACTTCTCACTGACGGTGTCTCTTGACCAGTGCTAGATATTTATCTTCTAGAAGATCATAACAATATATTTAATTTTCCTTAAATTTTTTATAACAGCTTAGATTTTGACAAAATCTGTGAAGAATTAATTGTAATACGCTCTTGATCACTATTTGCAAAGGCAATAGTAAATATCACTGCTGTATATAATGCTGCTTCTTGAAAGGACTGAAGGGCTGACCTGGAAATAATTGCTAAGATTAAGCTATGTTGTAAACTGGAATAATGATATTTATATTTCTTTCCCATGATTCTTTCCTCTATCTGCTGATAAATAAATTCCTTTTTATCAGCAAACTGGGACAAAATACATGAGAGAATTGGTATTAACAATTTTGCGAGGTACAGTATCTCTTTTTATTATGACAGTGATTAGGACGTGAACTCCCAATACATATCACCTACATGATTTTTTCAGAATATGCCTCCAGAAAAGAAATCCTACATTCTCACACAGGTCCATGGTTTTGTCTTGTGAAGTACAAAACAGTTAAGAAACATACACCCCTATGTATCTTCAGTTTTTCAGGGGAATGTCATTGGAAACATCTTATTTTTCAAACTTCTAGTCATAAATGGCCATAGTAACTCAAAAGTATATCAAAACAAGTATCACAAGCTACAGGACATCAGCTCTGAATCTAATACTATTATAAACATCAACTCATCTACTGAAGAGAAATCTAGACTACAGAGAAATTGTATGCTCCTAAGGTAACTTCTATTCTGTATTGACTGCTGTTAGCCAAAGTTTCTCTAAGCATAAAATACAATTAAAAGTGTATCACAATAACCAAATAAGGGCCCATTTTTCATTTATACTGCCTATGCATACATGTGGTTAAGTACAAAATAAACAGTAGACAACATTCAAACCATTAGATAATCCAGAAATGTAGGAATTGAAAAGCATTTCTGGATTTAAAAACATTACATTACTAGAATGTGCCATAAGTCAAACTGTAAATACCACCACTCAGTTTCCAGAACATGCATCGGATCACATATGGGAACAGATAGAATGTACTTCTGTAGCACAGGAACAAGCAACTGGGAATAGTAACTCCTTATATTGGATACATTGTCAAAATCAGATTTTCCTAACAACTAATCTTAGTTTCCCTGTGTCAACAGTTTAAGGGCTGGCTCCGCCCAGTTCTGTGACCATTGGTGCAGGGGGTTTTTCTGATGACCATATATCCAGTATTATGATCTCAGTATACGTGTCTTTATACTCTTCTACAAGGCACCATGCTCACTATCTACCAACAGCATTTGACAGCGCAGCTTGAGCTTTCCAAGCTCTTTTCATCTTTAGAGATGGGTAGGCATGCATTTTTAAACAGCAGTACTTCATGAGGGACAAAATGGTTTAAATTGACAAAAATAGAAAACAAAAAAAGGACTGTAAAATGTACCAACATACAAGATGCTATTCATGTAATGCCCCCAGAAGAATACCAAATTCAATAAGTGCAAAAATCATACTATGATCCTTGGGAGCAGCAAGAGCAAGGGTCAAGAAAAACCACAAAAATGAAACAAATAGCAACCTTGTATATCAGGAGTATTGGGACAAATAAAGCCAATTCCACTAATACTAAGCAAGCAGCAGATTTTCCTTGAACTTCCAACTCCTTGGATTTTATTTGTTATCTGTAACATCTCTTCTGGGAAACTGGAGCATAATCTACAACACAGTTTGAGTACAGGGGATTAATGGGATAACAGTGGTTTCCTGTACATTTTTTTAAGTTTATTTTTTAAGTTAAATCTCAGCTCTTAGAAGTCATGAAAATGCCTTGTTCTTTTCAAAAACTGTTACCAACAAAATTCTGGTGAAGATGACTCAATAATAGCTCCATCAGATGTATAACTTTTTTTCAAAATCATAATGGCACCCCAATAAATATCATTAATGTAATTTAAACCTGCAATTAAAAGAAGCATGTTTAATTACATCAATAGCTCCCATCTAGATGACACTGCATTATACTACTCAGATTCATTTCTTTACTGCATGGGGTCATGAAAATGTCCAAATAATACCCCTCAAAGCACTGTAGGTAAAATGATTTGAGGACAAGTGAAAATTCTTGGTAGAAAACAAGCATGATTGTTTCTGAAGCAAGACGCTAAGTAAAGCATTCTTACTTTGTAATTAATGAATAACTTCCTCAATTTGAATGAGATAAATTGGAATTCAGTAATATTCAACAACCCTTTTAGGACTCACCATTTCCAGATCTCCATCAGCAACTGCTCTTAGAAGTTTTTCCACCTAGGTATGAAGAAAACAATTCATTTGCTTTGCTAGTATTAAGCTGTACATAGAAAATCCCATCTCCCTTACTACCCCCTAAGCTCATGTAGACGGATTAGTGCTGGCCATTTTATATTTGCTAAAAAAGTTTTAAAGAAAAAAACACCTTCCTTTAAATACAAAGAAGTACAAAAGCTTTGAATTTGCAGTCATTCAGTGATCTCTGACTTGCTCAGTTAAAGATAAATAATTCTAACCTAAATAGAAGACAAGTAGTTCACAAAAAAGGGAAAGCCATATAAAGTGATACACAACATTACGTTGCCTCAGCATCAGCTGACCATACATTTCTGTTGTGAGTTTAAGACTAAAGAAAACGCTACTCAAGTGAAACTCCTAAACCCCTGCTCTGACAAACACTACTGCCATTTGGGTTCTTGTCAACTTCAGCAAATTAGCACTGTGCCAATACCACCAAAGAGACTGCTGCGAGAACAAAGTTGTTTCAGCCAAGTTCAATTTCAAGCTAAAGACGTCACAGAGTAACAGCTAGAGTTGCATTTCAATCTTTATCTAAATATGATAAAGATTGTTCATTACAACTGCATCTCAACACATTTATAAGAAATGCTCAGTGTGCTGTACAGAAAGATATAACTGTTAGCAGTAAAATACTTTCGCATCTCACTATTCCAGAAAGCAAGCTCCTGTGGAAAACTCCTTTTAGAAAATGCATGTGACAGTATCACTCAAAGGAGTCACTATTATTAATGTAGCAGAAATAAATGGACTCTCCTTGAAAATGCACAGCTTTACTCACATTACTAATGGCAATTTACACATCAGTAACACTGAGCTTATGTTTCAGCACTACAGTACTTCAGGTAGTCTTCACTTTTCTGGAAGGGTGGGGAAAAAGGGAACTGCTGATCTATTCTTAAGTTGAAAGTAGCCCACTTGAGTACAAACTAGTTGTTTTTCACCTTACAACTCTAGTACATTGTGGGAAACAAATATTTATCAGAAAGCTGTTAGCAAGACATAGAGTTTAATTTTTAAAAGGCATGAATGTATATAAAATGTTTCTGATTAACTCTACATTTGTGCATAAATTATCGGCTACTTTCTATAGCATTTCTGGAAGGAATTTCATCATACGCCAGGTGACAAATACCAATAAAGTTAAGAATATTTAAATTATGTTACATTTGGATAAACAGAATGGTAATGTCTGCATAGATACTGCTAATGGATATGGGGCAGGGAAACTCTGCAAGAACAGCAAGTGACTTTTAAGGATACTTAAGAATTTCTCTGCAACTACATAAAGTAGGAAGGGAATCTCAGATGTGAAACAAGCAGGTTGTGACTGCAATATCTGGTACAGCAAACATGGAAAAATGAAACCAAAAGGAAGTCATATTTCAAAGGTCTGATCTCCTCTAGGGTTTCAGCAGAACAGGACAAATCTTGTACAGGCAAAAGACCAGAGGCTAGATTAAATCTCTCCATCCCTTTTTATTTCTTTTTAGGGAAGCTACTAATTTTTTTTTTTCCACATTACTACAGTTCTAATAAAAGGTGAAGCTCCCTGAAGTCATGCACTAGACACTCAAGGTAGCATTCTTCTTACTCAACTTGGAATGTCTAAAAGCCGTCTGCCTAAATCTAAACTCCCTCCCTGGTACCTGGAAAATAGAATGCAGTCAACAAACAACACCCAAGTACAGCTCAACTCAAATCAAGCATCTAAGACATTTGAGATGAATAGTGCTTTGGAGGTACTAACTTCTCTCCACCAATTAAGGAGAAAAACAGGTGATTAAACTTAAGACAATTGTCTTTCAGACATGTGAAGGTAGGTAAGCTATATCCTCTGCACAGGTGTACCTAAAATGGACTATATATATTAAGATCTGTACCTCCCATAAATTTCCCTTGGCACAGTTCCCTAATCATACAGAATGATGTCACCATAGAAGCTCTTCATGATTTTCAGGGATCAATCTTATCACACAGAAGATACCTAACAGCAATAGCAAGTGATCCACAAGCTCTAATTTTCTTTCCAAAAATAACAACCTTCTTAGAGTTCTAAAAGCTGCCCCAGGCCTTAACAGTGGAGAAATACATAAGTTATCTGGCTTATGGATTATTTGAGTACTTGGACTAAGATGTCTGCTACATGCATTCCTCCATCTTTCCAGCTTGCTTTCTCACTCCTACGTAGAAGGTAAGTAGTCTCCTTTAAATGTAAAAATAAAAGAAACAAACCCACTAAATGAAACCTACTGTAACTCACTCACATACCCAGCTTTTCTGCTGCTGAACAGAAATTGTGTTAGGAGTTATTAGTTCCAACAAGCAACATTCCAAATTTACGTACCTGACTCTTTTACTTTCTTTTCTAAGTTGTAAACGTGACACATTCAAGACATATGCCTTAACTAGCAGTAAAAAAGATCCACTGCATTCCTTTAATCCATGATCTAAGCCTTGAAGTCTAAAAAAATGACCTTATCAGTTTCCCATTACTTCCAGTGGCATTCCCTCTGTGAGGATCTCTCAGGATTAGGCCCTTGTCTCTTTGCTTAGTAAGAATAACAGTAGTGATCCCATTTGAAACCTGGCAAACAGAACTGACCTAAAGCTGGATTACAGGAAGAGGTCATTAACCCCAAGAATATAAGGTGTAAGCTGCTTGTAATCTTTTCCCCTGGTTTGAACTACAGTCTTAGCTCTCAGGAGTGATAAATTTGTTCCCTCAATGAAAAGCAAATCCTCAATCTATCAGGTAAAGTTTTACGTACATTAGACCTCATTTACAGAGCCTGAGTGCACAGAGAGATACGCTCTGACATCTAGGATCCCACAGAGTAAACTGATATCAAAGTGTGAATTAATATTGTCCTTTTGGCAAGCTTTACGTCTATAAGTTTCCCAATGATTTTTAGAAAACAGGAAATTTTGGAAAGAGGAGAATGTTTTATCAGACGGAATGCAAAGAATTTAAATGCAGAAATGACACGGAGGAAAACAAAGATACTGAGAAGATCAAATTGTAAAAAATGGGACAGGAAGATAAAGAAAATATAAACAGAAGCATCAGAAGGAGGGAGAATATGATAGTCTTGGGAGGGTATAATCAAAATTATGGATTTAAGGTCCCAAATGAAGCTAAAAAAAAAAAAAGCAGTTTAAAACAGTCCTGCAAAATATTGCTTTTCTAGATTCACTCACTTTGCTTTTACCTCAGTCTTACCTCTTTGTAACTGTTCTTGACTTCATCTTGCCTTATATCAATTGATGCTGATGACAAACTTGAGACAGATGATCCTCTGCTGAAAGTTTCCGTTGAGTGCTGAGGAGACCTAAGTGATGACTTCAAGTTGGCAAAAAAAAAAAAAAGAAAAAAGAAAAACAGAAAAGTCTCTTGAGATTAAGCAGGTTAAATGTAAGAAAAAAAATGCTTAGAAATTTGCATTGGTTGTTACCTCAGAAGCACTCTGTCCCCGTTCAAAAGTTAGATAGTTTAATTCCATCAGTGACAAAATCTGCATAAAAATATAAATAAGGAAAAACAATGTAACTCCACTGACTGAAATATAAATTAGCTGACAACCTAATATTAGTAACAAATTACAAATTAGCAGATTAAAAGTACCAGTTTACAAATTTATGTTCTGTAATACTGAGAGATTGCATTTGTACTATTAGATTTAAAACACAACCATTTTACCTCAAAACCAAACATACATTTTAACTCTAATAGTACCAAAGTACAAAATCTTATTAACAGGTAAGCAGCCACCCTTCTGTGGAACTGCATTGAAGAGAATACAAGCTCAAAGATAAACAGTACCTTGGAATTTAATGCACACTGTAGCGAAGTCTCTTTCATCCGGTTTTGAGTATGTGGATTTGCCCCATTTTGCAAAAGCACTTCTATGATCCCTTGATAACCCCATCGAGCAGCTATATGGAGAGGGCTATCTCCCTTTTCATTTCCAATATCTAGTCTACAGGAATGCACATCGTAGTAGACTAAAGCTTTGACACACTGGAAGGAAAAGGAAAGCCATCAATAAATTATTGATTCATATAACATGTGCAAACCTAAATGGGTTTTTATTCCTACTCATACAATCCATTGCCTAAAAGACAGTCTTTTATAGTTGAGTGTTATTAAAAGACAAGTTAAAATCAAATAACTAAATTGGCACATATTATATTTGATGTGAATGTATAATTAAAATTGTTATGAACTACTGAATAAAGTCTTAATTTACAGTATTAAACAGTTACTCTCCAATTTATTTACTTTATAACACATGAAGTCTAGTGCAAACTCACATCACGATTTAAATCCCTTCCATTCAGATGTCCACTTAGTTTGTTACAAAACAATTACTTACATCCTCATGACCATAAGTGCAGGCTAAATGAAGTGGAGTATTTCCATTATTGTCTTGAACATCAGTACTTGCCTTATAGTGCAATAAGAGAAGCTAAGAAGAAAAATAAAAGCAGACAACTATAACTAAAAAATTAAGTTAGAAACAATTGTTACTTTGTACATTCCTTTAGGTTCCTAGTATGATGAAACACTTCATGAAAAAACTGTCTGTGACTCTCCTGCTTCAAATACTAACAGACCCTTTTGGCATTACAGCACTTCTTTTTTTTCCTAACCCAAGAAACAAATAAAGCTGCTGGCTACGTATTCAGATTTGTCACAGAAAAAATGAATCACCTACTGCAGCGAACACTGCACACTAATTCACCCCACATATTAGCAATCTACAGTTTTGGAGACATACAATCATTTAAGCCTCGGTCACTTAGGGATCTCACATACACAAAATTCAGTGCACAATATTCACAGTATATCCTAAACACAATTTAAAGAAATTTAATTAATCCCAATGACTGCGATGGCTCTTTTGTCCTAACCAAGAGTAAGAAGTTAACAGGTTTTCCACTGATTCTATATATCAGAGATTTGTACTGATAAAATGGATTAATTCTCAGGCATTCACAACTGTGAATTACTTGGTTAGTAGGAATGGCAGAAAACCTTCCAGTAAAGGAAAAACAAAAATATGCAAATAAAAATGCTGAAGATCCTCAATTCTGACAGCACATACATGCCTAGTAAAACCTTCTCAGAAGACCTAAATGATAATAACAGTAGAACAGCCTAATAAGAGTCAGATATTTATTATTTAGGTTAAGTACTTGCTTTTATTTCTAATTAAGCCTTTTAGTGCTTACTGTAACGTTTTGATATCCCTTCTGACAGGCAAGGTGAAGTGGAGTTGAACCATGGTAATCTGTAGCATTGACAATGGCTCCTTTGGCTACTAGTAAATCCACTAATGATGCTTGCCCTTGGAAAACACAGAGTCATTAGAAGAGAGAAGGTAAAGTTTTCAAAAGAACATTGCTACTTTTCATATTCAAACATGATAACCTCCATTTCTGCATTCTATCTTTCTACATACTGTACATTTACTTCCCACTGGATATTTTCTGTTGCAAATTACACACGGTCAAGACTCTGCAAAAGAACCACCAGCTAAAAGCAAGCTAGGTTGCATTTTATCAGTAAGAAAATAAAGTCACTTCACCAAGCTTTCCCATATTAGGATTCAAGATAACAATAAAAGAACAAAGGTGGTTAAAGAAAGAACCACAAAGAAAATTAATTCATCTTCTAAAAAATAAAGGATAAATGGTAAAATGAACATTACAAACAGGAGATGGTACAGATCTACCATGTACAGCCAGTTGCAGGAGAAAGACATTATTAATTTACCAATTTGCAAGTTCTTTAAAGCTATGACTGGTTTCTGATGAAATTCTAACTTTTTTTCACAACTGAAGAAAGAACCACCTTGGTAAAAGTAAACTGTCAGCAAGCAAACAATGACCTCCCTGTAAGAAACTGAGCTAGCTTAAAACAAAATACAGCAACTTCAGCATGGGACAAGATACCAACTCTCATAGCTAATAAGCTACAAACACTTCAATGCAAAAATTCACTGTATAGTGAAAGTTTGAAAAGATCTTAACAGGAAAAAGTGGAACACAAGGAGGAGAAAACATCAGCAAAGCAAAACAAGAAGACTCACCACAAATAGCAGCTATGTGAAGTGGTGTATAACCCCGATCATCTCGGGAAAATGGAGTGATAATTGAAGGATCATTCAGTTTCCTGCAAAACACAGTGGTTTAAAAGCAGCTCAGTTACCCATGCAGAAGGGTAACGAGGAGACGAACAGAGAGAAATTGCCAAGGCTGACAAGAAACTGATGCTGGAACTCCTTATCCTTTAACTTTTCACAGTGACAAATTATTCTATCCAGAGTGTTACATTTTTTGAGAGTGTTTTTCTCCACCATATCCAAGTTTCCCTCAAGAGAAGAAACATTCCACACCACACTTAGCAAAAGATACACAGTCTCCATCACAAAATGTGCTTGGATCCAAAGCATTCAGTACCCTCCTAATATTTCTTCTGCTCTTTCAAACTATATGAACACATGATCTCTATTACATCCTGAAGTGCTACCAACATCTTCCATAACTGAAAGCAACATACTTCCTAAAGTGAATCTTCAATGAATGCTTCTACATAGCTTTTCCTGCATTTGTAGAGATGAGAAGTGCTTACCCAGAAACCAGCTTCTCACATTTGTCACAGTAACACAGTGGATGACACATTTTTTGTACAGTGTCCTTATCACTGTCACCTTGACTTAGTAATCGCTCCACTTCCTCCTGATTACCTGAAGCAATATGCTACAAAAAGCCAAGAGAAAAACAGAGAATGAAGAACTGATATAAAAAGTCATCCTCATAAAAAAAAAAATAGAAAAAAAGAAAAACAATTCACTGAAGCACAAAACCAAATAAACTGCTCAGAAAAGACACACACTCAGCCATTAGAAAGCAGAAATGAATAATGTCACAGCACAAAACTCTTTAATGGGCATTCAGCATTAAAAATAATCTGTTCTTGGCTATCCTCGCTTTCTATTAAAAAAAATTAAAACAATTAGACACAGTCACAAAATTGAGCCCCCTCTGTGCAAAAGCGTTTCTATAAAATTACTAAGTCTCTAGCCATAAGCAGCAAACACATATAATTAGAAGCACTGCTTTGTTTCCTTGTACGTGGAAAATCCTTCTAGAACAATCAGAGATAAGCATGTCATATGAAGTAGGTATCAGGTGACTACATTTAAGTTACCCAGCAATCTCTTTATTTTTAAGCACTAAATGTAGTGAGACACAAGCAATTACTAGCATTACATTCGTGCTTTAAATGGACTGATCAATACCAACAGCACTAGCATTTCATTGTCATCTGAGTCCATATTTCTTACGCAGCAGCATGCATACAGTCATATTGACTTGGAAATGTTTTAGCACAGAAACACAAACATACTTTTAACAAGTACTAAACATATTTTGCAGTACTAATAACACTGCATTATATTGCAGAAAATTGCATATAGGGCAGTATTTAAATATGAAATAAGTATTTATGTAGTTTCACTGATAAAGTTACTCACCTTAAATAAGCAATCTATTGGAGTAGCAGACATCTGGGACAAAAAGTTCATCCTCTGTCTTAAAAGCAACTTGTCACACAGCCTATCAGATTCCTGAAGATAAAATATATAGAAAAATAACCAGTATACTTCTTTACAAGTAAAAATTAAAAATTACAGTCAGTAAAAATTCAGAGTTCCTAGAAAACTCATCAAAGAAGTCTCAAAATCAACACCTCTCTTGCAAAGCTGTCTAAAAAGTCCTCTGTTGTTAAGGCCAGTGATGTTATCAGAAGCATCTGATAAGCCTATAGAGATAAAAGTTCAGAACTATACTTCACAGTACATTACCTACAGATAGACCTTCTTTCAATATGCTGAGATTTTAGAATGCATAAATAATCAAAGATTGCAGTAGAAACTGAGCACCTGCAACCTGGACATGGATCTGTTCTCTATCGTAAAAACTCCTAAAAACTCTCTATCGTTAAAAACTCCTTCATAAAACACATGGTCTCTTTGTAAACTCACTAGTCAGTCTGTACAATCTTAACATGTCTTCACAGTCACCTTGTTGCATGTTTATAAGCTCAGCTTTTCTAACAACACAGCTAATTTAACTGACAGCTTTTAAAGCCTGAACTATTTGTGTAGCATAAATAGCTGAATATGTGAATGCCTATTTGCTTTGCCTTTTCTATAGTAACAGATGAAAACTTGCTAGCTCAGATTTCATTTTATTACAAAGAAAAAGTTGTTGGTTGATGTGATATCATTTTTATTGGTTTTGAATTGAGAAGCATGAATGTGACATTCACCCAGTTTCTCAAATCTAGGTACTTCAGCTGAAGGTACCCACATCTATCTTTTCAGAATGATGAAGGACATGACCATTGATCTCCTTGGATAGATTCTTCAGTGTGAGCAGGGACAACTTCCATAAGAAAACATCTGATCATAATTTTTATTAGCCATAAAAAAGTTAGATCTTTAATACTGAAATCACTCATCAGAATTTCATTAGGTGCTTGAGTGCTTCATATTTTACAGAGAATCTCAAAAAGCAGCAAAACTTAGCACAGCTCTAATACCATCCCTTTCACAGTGTGTTTTACATGAAAAGTGTTCGAAATGTGAAAAAAAAAAAAAAAGAGATGTTAGACAGTAATCCTTCTGCAGAGAGATATACTACATGAATCTGGAGGGAGTCCATCGCAGGTGAAACTAGATATCTTAAAAATAAGAAGGTGAAAAAAGGAATGGCGTAAGGACCAGGAACTGGCTGATACCAAAATAAGACCTTCAAAAACAAAACTGCTTGTAGGAGCTTAAATTACACTCCAGGAATTAAAATAAAGTTTTGCTTAGAGTGGGACTTCATGGTGTATGACAGCTGCTTTTAAGTTTTTTTTAATCTACAACCAAACATTAATGATGTTTTTTTCTGATGCTATTCTCTATACAGAGATATTTGTACCCACAGAGATGTATCCACACAGCAACCTGTATAGAATAACTTCCACAGAAAGCTTGTGAAAACTCACTCTCCTCACTCCACTCCCTGAAATCTATTAACCTCAGTTTCTGTTAGAGACTTCCTTCCCTGCCCTCCTACATGCACTGCTCCAGTTCCATCTTCACAGCCACCTACAGCTCTTTCCATAGAAGAATCTATATCTACCTATTTTCTTGTACGCCTTCAACCAATTCCCTGTTTTACACCCGCCTTCAACTCCCTAAATTAGGTCTCACTGTGTATTAGCTGTGCACAGGAACTTAACAAAAGTCCAATACTAATTAAACTGGAATCCCATCGAATAAGTTTGACAAACACCATAAAATAAAATGTAGTCCTTCATGCCAGCAGTTGCATACTTCTCTCTGCCTTTTGACCCACACTGAGAATCTCCCCAAGACTTGTATCATATTGAGTGAAGAGACTGAGTTAAGTCTTTAAGTGCAATTTTCTTATTGACATGAAGATGATATACCATTATCCCACAGGGTACATTACCCCCTGCTGAGTTCCCCTTCTGTAGTCAGTTTCATTAGGGATTGGACAAGAGCATTAGTCAGCCACCAGAAACACCATCTGAAGCCAACTATAAAATTAAACATAGCCACATGAGGAGCTGTAATGAAGGCCCAGGGCACAGTAATGTTCTTGCTCAGCTAGAGCCCAAAACCCTTTGAGCACAATCTGGAGATGTAAGCCACGGGACATCAATTTAACAACTGCTGCTCTCATGCAGAAAGCAGATCCCCCTTATCACGGAATAAAGGAAATACCTAAACTGCTAGGTTTCTGAGGGGAAAGCAGTTTCATCAGAAGTTCCTGCTACATTCATCCACCTCCTTACTCCCTTTTCTCAGTTCCCATGGTGGGGCTACCTGCTAGTTTCTGCCTCTTTGTTGTAGATGTACCACCTCTCCTTTGTCTACCTGCAGTACAGACAATGGTCTTCCCTTTTAATCTAGGCTAGAGATTAAAGGGTGACTCATTCCTTTGTCTTCAAGGCTCTCCTTTTTTCCTCATCTAGTCTTCAAGCCATGCTGACTGCAGCAAATGGAGGTGTGGAGAGTTCTTATTGCTTGCTCATATACATAAGTGGAAAGGTAGGGAACTAGCAGTCCAGGACTGGAGCTGATCCAGCTGAGCTATGGGGGAAAGCTTGCTCTTCTGAACACTGCATACCTGCACAAACACTTACATAAGTAGTATATAACTGCACTCATATAGACTTGGAGAGGTAGCTCATCTTTCGAGACAAGCATCCCCCAGATTAATAAGCACAGTATCTTATTGGCAGTGATACTTATCAGGAAGTTATAATCAGTGAGGGCAACTTCAGTCAATAATAATTAAAAAAAAAATAAGCTGTCTTAGCAGTGTGGGAAGGGATAGGAGCAGGCACTTCATCAGAAAGTTTTTATTTTTTCTTCAACTTGCTTACAGTTTTGTGGAAGATAACACTACTTTGGCTCCGGTTCTCCTTTCAGACCATTAGCACTGCTATTTGTGTATTAATTATTAATGATAGTCAAGTGACTGCAGGAAGCAAAATTGACTAGCAAGTTGTTTTCTTTTTAAACTAATATTTTTATTCTTTTTTCCTTAACATTTTGAAACAATATTGCAAACAAGTACCACAGTTTCATTACATGAGTGTTTCTTTTTAAGTGTACAAACACATGCATGACAAATTCATAAATAACAAAACCAAACCAAAAACAGCAAAAAGTCTAAAATGACAGTTAAGTATTTAAGATTGTACCCCAGGTTGTCCCATCCCAAGCCCTGCACACTGAGCCATTAGTCCAGCTCCTGCAATTACATTCCAGAGCTCTGCAGTTGGACAGACTGAGACACATCAAATTCATTCTGGTTCTGAGTTAGCTACTTTTGATTTCTACAACAGAGCATGAAAAACTAGTTTTGCAGTAGTAGACTTATTTTTATTTTCTTTTAAGCAGAAGATGCTAGATTGGATATCTTTAATAAGCTGGAAAGTTTTCAGAGCACAAAAGTTTCTAAAGTCACATCAATATCAATCAGCCCAAAGGGATTAGAACTGATTGACAGAAGGTCTAGCTGCAACACATCCACACTTCTAGTCCCTGTTGTGTTAGAAATCCTGAGAAACAAATTAGATGATGCTTGGACATCAAACATGATACAGTCCTGCATACCCACTGAATTACCAACTTCGTGTAACAGAGTAATGTGCACTGCAAACTTTTTTTTTTTTTGAAGAACTTGGAGACTGCAGTGTAATGTAAAATTATTCACTAAATTTTCATTCTGCTAGTCAAGGTTTTTAAAATTACAAGGAAAAAAAATGTGTTGAAGTTCAATCTATGCCTCCTATGATATACTGAATTGCTTTCACAACCACAACAGAATGAAAATTGAAAGTATTAAAAACTTTCTTAAAATTCAGCTCTTGAAAAAAAAGAGTTGTCATTTTTTCTAGACATATGAAAAGAGACAAATCTACTTCATATTTCATATTTAACTACTCCTAAAAGTGTACAGTGAGCAAGTGTTGCTACAGGACTGGGACTTCATTCTAATATTTTAGTTTCTGTTGCAGGTATAGTTGGCTCCTAACCTTCTAAGGTGTGGAAAAATAACTTGTTAGCTGTTTGTTTCTTCTGATTGGATTTACACCCACAGTGGTACACAGTTCTACAAGCTTATCAAAATCACATTTGACAGATTTAAGAGTAGCTTACTGTTGATCTGTCAGAGAGGTTGCCTTGTCGTATGTATTCTATTGCAGCCTCAACTGAGGTTAGACAGTACCCCAATTCATCCTTCACCGAACTGCAAAGCCTGAAGTTTTTGATGTAACTCAAGTTGGCCATCCTGAAATAAAGTTAAAACCATGAACCATTAAAGTTAATACGACACTAGCATCACATACCTTAATACCACAGCTCATTTCAGAAAACCCAGGCAGACATTAAATGTGAGTTAAACTTCTAGAAAAATTATTAGGCTGGCAATATCCTAACTGTACTGAGCTTTGTGGAAGGATTATAACACTTCAATTCCTCTTTACACAATACAAAGTTAAAAACTAGATATAACAAATACAAAGGACAAGATAAAAACAAGATTAAGAAATAACATCAGAAGTTTCAAGCATGTTAGTGTTTCAAGCACTTTAAGTATCAGGGTAAATTAATAGTATTTTCATTTAATTTTTAGTTAACATCTGAGATATGTGATGCACTAACACCATAGTTCAGACATGCTGAAAGGTTTATATCTACCTTTCCCAATAGATGAAATAAATGTAAGAGATATGCTAGCAAGCAATTAAGCATTCAAATCATATTTCTCCATATAAAGTATATCAAGCACATAGAAGCCACCAAATTTTGCAGTTCCAATGCAGATATGGATGAACAAATACAAAGTCCATACTGGACATGCAGATCCAAAAATGGGAGATTCCCCATTACAACAGTTTGATTTGATTCCAAGTCTGGAAAAAAACACTTGAATTCCCAATAAGTCCTGAATTCTGTCACAGTAAATACATCTTTGCAGTTTATCTGACTAGTTTTCTGAATCACATCACCCCTCTTACACTTTGGGTAGGTCCAGAAATGTTTGACCCCACAGCACCATTACATACAATGAGATGGAACCAAAGAAGTTACATACCAGTTTGGGATTTCTGTTTTTACAAGTAAATACAGCAAGACAGAGAGAAGATCATCTGCACACATGGTTTCCATGTTAACTAAAAGAAAGAATTTACATCTGATATTAGTAATCTCACAGGTCAAACCAAAACTGATGCCTATAAATTGAGCTCTGCCTTCTAAGACAGTCAGTTCTCCCAGCTGACGAGTAACAAATGCAACCCTTCAGAAGGGTGCTGTTCTCTCTCCATATCTCTCTAAAAATAGGCTGCCAGGAGCTAAAACCAAATACAACTGCAATATCTAATCAGCATTCCCTCCCTCTTCACTGGAGAGGTCAGGACACTGGCTTGAAGGTGAACACTGCCTGTTGACATGTTTTTCAGGAAGGCCCTTGGGGTATGGCAAAAAGAAAGTGATGCTGTGAAGAAAGCAGTATTTCAGCATTCTACCCCATTTGCCTATTGGAAGTACCTTCTCTTCCCAGGCTACACAAAATAAGAATCAGATAAACAGGTCTGTAATTTCCTATCACAGGATCAACAGTGACACCCTGAATGCAGCATGGATAAGCTTTGCCTGATCCTGCTCCTCCAACACTGCATTTTGCAGTGATACCTCTCTAGACTTTTGATTTCAAGATCATGGAGCACAGGCAGGCAGACAAGAATGAATCAACAGCAATCTTCAGTATTTTAAATGGATGACATTTTTCTTCTACTTGAGAAAGTCCTAGCTCACATAGTCCTTGTCACATGCTGTAGCTACAACATACAGTTAATCAAGTACTTCAGCTCACACTTATCAAGTGTTGAAGTGCTTATCTTGCAATGATTTTACTTGGATATCTGCGGACCTCCATGAAACCGCTTAACCCACAAGACAAATTCAAGCAGGTGTCTGTATACCACAGTGCATTGTCATTAAAAATAAAGTTCTGAGACCAGTTTTTAATTCACTATTTACTGACCTCTTTGGCTAGGAGACTGCATAATAATTTGCACCACTTTTCGTAGACAAAGTAGCTTCTGTTGAGGGGAAGTACATTTGTTCAGCTGACTCAGTTCTCGCTTCGCACGTGGTATGTTAAAACTATAAAATAATTTGAAAGAAATTGTCAATGCACACCATAGTTCTCATGCAGGATGTCCAAAATTCAAGTCTGAACTTATTCAAGAGATGAAACGAAGAATGGCATTAACACATTTCTATCTCTACCCTGCACTTGCATTTCTGTACCTTGTAAATTGAATGGGAGGCATAAAAACACAAAAGCAAAAAAGATCAATGAAATAACTGCCTTAAAATGATAATTTTACTCTCTCAAAGGAATGAAGCATAACAAAAATTTACTATTGTCTGAAGGATAACTTTTTGGCCTGCCTGAAACCTATTTGAGACAGGATCTCAATGACTGCTCAAAACCTAACACTCACCTAAACTCAGGCTTTACTCCCATGTCTTTTTGCTGGAGGTCTTGAAGGCTTCTTGTGATTTTGTTAAAAGCAGCATCCTAATCAACAGAAAGGTAACAAGTTTTTAAAGTGCATCGGATTAATGTAATTCATCTTCAGCAGTCAAACTTACCTCACTTGCCTCAATAGTCCCCACATATTTAAAGACTAGATCATAAATAGCATGGTGGATATACATCTGTTGGAAAAAAAACAGTAGCTTAGACATGAAAGGAACAGTTATAATTGCTTGCCAATTATCTTCCTTCATTTCAGAAGCTTACTTCAACTGCTTGTTTAATCAGATTCATCTGCTCTTCTTGCTTTGCAAGCATCTTCTAAAAAAGGAAAAGCCACAAACAGCAATAGAGTTAAATGATTTATTGCCTAAGTAACACTACATACTATGTATTTAAAGATGTGTTTACCAAGTGTGAATCTCTCAGAAGATGCTGGAGACATTTGGTAAAAAGTGCACTGACAGAATCCTAGGAGGGAAAAAAGTAATTTGGGTTAATGATGTGAAGCAACAAAGAATAAAAGAGCAAAGAAAGGAGAGCTTCCCTAACTTAGAAGGGCACACCATCAAGGAAAGCAAAGTAAGATCTTTAGCTAGAACTGCATTTACATAACAGTCAAGACACAGTAGTTCAGTTATAAATTCTTCCCTCACTTCCTACCTTCCTCTCTGGACTATCCTGACATTGAAATTCTTAATAGGAAAAGACATAAAAAGCAGTAAAATGATTTAGATTTAGTAAATAAAGCAACAAGCAGCAAGATACTGACTATGTAGTGGCGGAGGCTTTTCCGTTCGTGTTCTTTAAATGTTCGGTAGAAAGATCCTATGTATTTATCAAATCTCTCACAGTGCCTTCCCAGGAATTCTCTAACATCTTCAATATTTTTAAGAGAATAAAGGTTTGATGAAGCTGTAGATTCATCTACAATTGAAACCCAAGAATTAACACATTGAATACACATGCACAGTAGAGCTCTTTCCAGTCCCAGATATCAAGCCAACTTATAGGAAACTGAATATTTCACTACGCATGCTTTTAACTGAAGGTGTTGCTTTTGATTAAGAGAACTTACTGCAGTTAAATAACCACACTTTGAGCCAGTTATCTTTCCTTTTTATGTCAAGGATCCATTTAGAATAGCTAAAAATTGATTCTGCATGCTCTTTTACTCTGGGGTAATTTATCGCCTCTCATAACTTGAGCATGAGACAGGCATGAAATTTAAGAGAAACATATTACAGTACTGACTGAGTATCCCCCACACAGGAAGATGTGCACTCCAAACAAGCTGTAAAAAATAAGACAAACAACACCCAGATCCTGAATTTTTACATAGCCAATTTAATAGCTGGTTATTATAGGCAACTATTGCCTGAATGAGAGGGCAAAGTCACTCCATGTAAACATTGAACCAAATTCACTTTTCTAAATATAATTTGATCCCTCTTTTCAAATATATATATATACACACAATAATTATTTTTTAATTTATATATTCCAAGAAAATTTCTCTAGGCAAGCCCTTCACCTGCATTCAAAGAGAAACCAATAACAGGTTTAGATCTCATTCACTCCAAATTACAAGTCACCTCACTTCTGAAAGGCTGCTGTACGACTACACTAATAATAGCCAAAAACTGAAGAATAGATTTTATGTATACATTTGTATTTATAGTTTGAGCCTCTATTTATTTCAGACATTTTATTTCCAGCATAATGTGCACTCTTCTCACAGTACTGTTTTCACACTTGCTCAGTACCCCTTCACTTTGTCATCTGCTTACATTCTTTCTTACTTAGATGTATGCTTTTTCTGAATTAAAAGTATCCCATTTCAAGTAGTTTCAGTTACTTATATGGTACAAAATCTCATAAGGAAATCCTGTTACATTCGCAGTTTGAGTAGCAGCCTTGGAAAGAGCATTCCAGCCTCATCAAGAGACTTTTTCATATTTAGAAGAAAAGAATATACTCAATTTAATGACACAAATGACCTCCAACTGAAGTGCTACATAGCTGTGCAACACACCCTCTGAACACTAATGAAATGACTATGAAAGAACTCACCACAACCTAATTTTGTGTATCTACTCTGCATCCAAAGACAGATGTCATTAAGAGATTAAATCCTACCTTTAAACTGCCAAGACCAAACTGAGCATTGCTAAAGCAAACAAAAAAAATCAAGCTGTATCAAATACTCCACAATTTATTTATTTATTTACCATGGAGACTGGGACACAGCCCTATAAAAATTAAAGTTTGGCTGGCATCAACTTAACGCTTTTCCAGCCATATACAAACATCCACACCAGCGTATCAGTAAATGCTGACAGCTTTCAGTCAACTCAGCACTTCTCAGAATGAATAAAGTGCATTAAACAAAGACACTAATTTGCTCAATGTGCAAACAAGACCAGCTGTTATCACTGCAATACCTACCTGAGTTTTCTGTTTTTTCCAGTGGATGGGCTATGCACAAAATACTAAAGCTCTCTTCTTTTTCATTGTAAAATGTTTCCTCAAAAAGTACAGGTACTGAGAGATTATGATTAAAACCAGTTCCTAAGATGACAAGGTTTCCTTGTATGAAGATCTCCTGAGGAAAAAAAAGTGGAAAAATTTAAAAAAAACAATTACTCTAACTTCTACATTGCATAGTTATATCTCCAGGAAAATAAGAGATTCTTGCAACATGGAAAAGTCACAAACTCCAGATTTTCACATTCTTACACTGTACAGACAAACAGAGATTCCTGCAGTTTATATCAGCCAGCAAAAACTTGCTTGTACTCACTCTCCTTACAAGCCACCTACTAAAAAAAAGTAGGGAGATTATCTGAAACCAAGTTTCAGAAAAAGAACTGAAAAAAATGCAACTTATATTCTCTGCTTAGAGTTCAGTTTTAGTTTCTCATGCTCAGCTTTATCTGCTAAAGAACTCCAGTGTGGAAATCCACAGAAAGACCTACATGCCTGCCTGCAAACAGGTGCAAAATCTCAAATTGCACTGCAAAAATGGCAATTGGGAAAAAAAATTCATCTAAAACCCATGCAGCATTAGCATTGGTTATAATAGCCCTGCATTAAGGTCTCTAAATCAGGCCTCAGATACTACTCATTACTATCTTAATTGCCTTAAACCTTGGAGAACTTGTATCTGCATAAAGTACAGGCAGTATGAAAGCTAAAGATGCAATTAATAAGTAAAAATGGCCCTTGCATCACACAACATTCCTAACAGCCAAAAATGCAGAGAATCCATTTTATTCACAGACAAAAATTCCATAACTTAAACACAGATAAGCTTGACAAAGTAGTTTCAAAGTTACATACTGAAAATCATAACCATCTAAATAGGACAACCATTCTTGAGTCCATGCCAAAACAGAACTCCTGCTAGTGTGCAACATATCTAAGACAGTGTTCTCAGGGATAGGTGACGTATTTACATTGCCAGTTAGCACTAACCCTTCACTAGCTCCTGTAACCACCATTAGTTCAGTTAGCCACCAACTGCAGTGAATCATTTACCAGAGTGTCCCCAAGAAACCAGAACAAATACCTTTCCATTTAAGGTCTGAAAATTTTCTTCTAGCGGCTTCAGTACGTATGATTCAAACTGGCAGCTGGAAAGAGAGTTGCTTGAAAGGCTTCCTTTGCATGGAACTAATACCTAAAATAGAGTTTGATCACAATTTGGAGATAAATACAATAAATTACCAGTTAAATTCTGATTGCTTTTGCCTTTTATACTACAGCAGACTGTCAGATAAAGTCAAATTCTTCACTAGTGACCATGACTCATTTTAACATCTGTATACACAATGCTAACCTAATTTTCAAGTTGTACTGAGGTCAAGAAGCTCAAACCCCTACTGTCAATCCAAAAGGAATCTTGAATCTCTTCTTTAAATTAAGTTATCCTCCATTTGGACTATACTTTCAAGTTACAGGAAAATCCTATGCAATGAAAAAAAATTATAAACCAAGTGTGAGATCTCATTCCTTTCAATACCAAGAACCCTATACACACTGAAAAGAAATACGTTTAATTATCAAGAAGAGTGAAGTAAATGGTTATTTCACTATTCAGAAGCATCCAGAAATTGTATCTTCAAATGGTTTCTGCTTTTTAAAATGAGAGCCTTCCTTCTTCTGAAGCAACAGTATTACTCACAACACAAATACATTTATCCTGGAGATGTAGTCATGCCATTATCAGCTCCAGAACCACCACTATAAGAGGTCAGATTCAAGAACATCAAGAGAATTTTGAGTGTTAATGGCACATGTGGGTTCTGCAAATACTTGACAGATTTTTGTCATTACAAGCAAAGCGTTCAACTGTTCATTGTTCAGGTTCTCCAATAATGCTCTGATACTATACAATTATAGAACTTGAATATACAGGTATTTCTTTAAATATATGCCTGTTATTCCACATAAGATGACTGAGTTAACCATACATACCAGAAGCCAGCAAGTTCATGCAAGTCTGCAGTACAGATAACGCAAAGAATTAAGGATAAGATTAAGGTAAGGATGTCAATATTAGGTGTTAGAATACAGACAGAACTGGTAGAAATGTCAAATCTGTTCACTAATCATATCACTACCTGAAGTAGTACGTAATAGAAAGTACCCTGTCCAATTGAGGCTTAACTTTATAATCTGATAGGAATAAGCTGAGTTTAATGGAATCTTCACACAATTTTTGATCAAGATTTACTGCAGAATACTCAGATTAGAAGTTCTATACAATTGCAGCTTTTTAATCCGCTTAGTTTAACAGCTTTGATTTGCTACATAAAATGTTGTCAGAAATAAGTGATTATCTGTCCACCAAGGATTTCAAGAGGTCAATCCTAATTTAAATTGAAAGTGCAAGAATATACAACTAGTTCATATCAAAGAAAAGGTTTCCTGTGAACATTAGAAGCACTCACTTCCATCTGTTACTACTGTGCAGTTACCAAGAGGCCCATGTTAGCAGATAAAGTGTTTTGCTTGCTTGTAGTGATCTTCATGAATCTTAGGAACCGTGGAATTTAAAATACAAATTTACAGCTATATAATAAGTTATTTTAAAATACACTTATTTATACTTACAATACCACGGAGTTCTGCGACTTTGCTGCAGAGATCAGGACGTCGCTTCTGAATGGCCAAATAAAAGGGATTCTTTAAGAGATCTTCATCATACATAGCCATATGGACTTCAGATATTCCAATAAGATATTCTAGAAAACATATGGAGAATGGTTATCATATCATAAATGGTATCTGCGACTGTATAATATTGCAAAATACCGAAGGGGCAATGTCTAAAAAGAAAAAGTGCTTTGAGTCTCCCTGCCAGCAGACAGTGCCATGCTTAACTGACAAGAGATAAATATAGCCACTCCAAACTTATTCAGTAATTCAGAAAGAACCATGTCCACACATACAAAGCAAAACAACACATTTCCTGTTACACTGTTATCCTCATAAGGACTCCTTCACCCTTTCAATCGCAACATCTGCTGGAAAAAAATTTAATGAAGGAAGATAGATATTGAGATCTACATTATAATCACTCTGATACACAAGCTCAGGTCTAACACAAACCAGAAGACATGAAATAAAAGCTGCTTCACAGCAGATTTTACAGCACTGTGAGACATTAATGCTTTCACAGTGAGTTCAGGTAAGTAACAATTACTGACACACACATCAGTGAGGCACCCAGACAGTGTAACAGGAATCCCTGTGTAAGGTAATCCCCAACTTTCCAGGGAAAGTTTTAGGAAAGGTACAAGAAGCAGGTATACATAACCAAGTCGTAATTAAAAAGACACCTGTGAAATCCGATATTTGTGGTAACCTCTACTTTCACAGAAAAGGTCTCGACCATCTGAAGTCAGACTGACACAACATTTGGCAAAACAGCAAGCAGAAAAGCTAGAGACAGAAACCCAAATGCTAGACACTAGAGCACTCTCACAAGGTGCATCACATGGAGAACATTTCTAGAGGCTTTAAACTGTTTATTTTTAATTCTCTAGACACGGAGACATAAAAAAGCCCTAATAGGACCCTTCTAGAATAATTTCAACATTATTTTATTCAGAACAAAGGTTAACAAGTCTGCAAAGGTTTAATTAAGTAGTCTGTCTTCTGTCTTTTCCCCTCATCCAGCTTCCCCAAGGAAACAAAAAATTTAGGTTTCATGATTTCCTCCTGCAATTTCAGCTACACATACCAGGAAAAGGTAAGAAGAGCAACTGAACTTTAATTTGAGCAAGCCATCCTCACACAATTAGCATTTCCCTGCTTTTTAAATGCAGACTTTTAGCACATTGTGAGCTTCTGATGCTTATCACGTAGTACTTGAAATAATTGAGCTGTAGTAGTGCTGTACTGGTACCAAAAACACATCCTTGTCTGGCAAAGAGACATGAAACCACAGTGCTGCAGTATAATAGGATGGAAAAATAGATTCCTAATTTGCACAGATTTTTAGGCAGTCCTTCAGTTTCAGCTATGCTGTTAACTGATCTATTGTCTGTTACCTGATCTCCATGTAGTCTGGTCCTTCCTTATAATTAAGCAAAAGGAGAACTCTACAAAAACACAGTCAATTAAGCCTGAAAGTCATTCCCACTATAAAGTTATCAGTAGTTATTTGCAGCTTGGACAACCTCAGCATGAACCACTAAAGGCAACTAAGGCAGTGGCAAGAAACTGTCCCCAGCACCATTTTCTTATGAAGCCCCAGATGAAGTGGTTCATCCTCTAAGAAAGGACAAAAATAAGACTGCAAAAAGATATCAATTTGGCTGTCCCAACTCTAAGACAGGCTTTACCAAGCAGAACTAATTATCTATTAACTGCCTATGAGCAATCAGCTAAGCAATAATTCCAGTAAGATCTTAAATGATTTAGAGCTTACAGTTCAAGCATGATTTGGTGTCAACTTATTACACAGAAGGCAAATGCCACAGAGGGCTATACAAACATACAGAGCTTGCAAAATCATCAGCCATGGCAAAGATATTCTGGAGTCACATACTTCTCTTTGGGTGCTACACTTCAGGGAAGATAGAATTTACTGAGGAATCCTAAATGAGAAAAGCAGAAAAGGAGATTGTAGAACACAGTGCAGTGATACTGGTTAAGGTAAAGAAATTGCGTGAGATAGGTAAGAAAATCCCCCAAATATATCCAGGTCTCAGCAAGGACATTTTGTTCCACATCTGTAGAAGAAATAGGCCTCAGTTTGGGTAAAGAGAGTCATGTTACAGATCAGGAACAACTTCAAAAAAAAAAAAAGGAAGAAACATGTTTTAGATTGCTTGTCAAAGCTATCAAGTTTCCAATATTGTAAATCTTTAAGAACCTGTTAGACAAACCTCTGCCAGAGGTGATATGGATCTAGTGAGGCTAGAAGGCTTGATTATATGATCTCTCAAGATACTTTCCAAAACAAGCTTTTATTAAAGTAGATAGCCCACCAAAGCACCTTCACCTGCCATTGTATTTCTGAATTCACATTCACTATCCAGTCAAGAGATAGATGAGAATGCTGTGGCCTTCTACACAGTGTGCAAGAAGATATTAAGATGCCAGGTGCTGGGCAGTGGGGAGATGAGAACACACTGACACAAGAAGGCAACTAAGCATCAGGCTGCAGAAACTAAACTGCAGTGTATGTGTCTCCAATTGCTATACTGCCCATTTTTCAATTTAATGAATGCAAGTCCAAGAAACTCTTTCCCACAGTAGAAAAGTGAAGGAAGAACACATACCACAGACTTCCCTTCTCAGAAACCTGCAACCCACCAAAAAAGTGAGAAGCTTTTGTCTAATAAGAAATTAAGAATAATACTTGATACCCTAGCAAGCCAGATAGAAGGCATGTACTAGAGGGGAGAAGCTCCCATAGACCTTATGAAACTTGCTGTTTGACTGATGCAGTTCTTAAGTCATTGCCTAAACCCAAAAAAAAAATAAAAAATCAGGGTACTGTTAGAATTCAGTTAACAGACCAACATACTAAGCTTGAAACAACAATCTTCAGATCTGGCTCATGAGTTACTACAAACAACTAGTTTTAAAACACCTGGAGCCAGACACCTTTTTTTTACTACAGAATTACTGTGGCAATAATCCACACTTGAGAGCTCCAAAAAGAAGTGATAAGAATCTGCATTAATTCCAGCATTTTAGCTACTGTAGTACAATCGAGATGCTGTCAACATGCTAAAACCCTAATAAGGAAGCTTTTAGTTCACAGAAGTGTTTGCCATCCACCTCGAACTGAAGCAGATTGAAGACTCTAAACTGCTAGCTGAGCACATGAAGCTGCAACCAAGTCCCTGCACAGCAGGAAGTAGCAACCAGTAGTCAAATGAGGACTGCTTTGAGAATAGATTCTGAATTCTCTCTCTCACATTGTTCTCTTAGCCCTGCAACTGCTCACTGCTACATTATGGAAGGTTACCACATCTGATTAACGTGTGGGTATACAAAAGAAAGAATGAAATGTTTATTAAATTAACTGAAGCAGTTAAGCAAGTACATTCACCCAAACAGAAATGGGAATGTATAGGCTATGTAGTATTAGTAACTACAACAAAGCCAAGTCCTTCACACTGCACTTCCATAGATCAAGTCTTACAGAAACTGAAGAATACATTAAAGAACCCTCAAATTTTGGATCAAGCATTTCTGAGACAAGTCGATTTCTTTCCATCTCAAAAGTTAAGTGCATCTGAACGTAACAGCTAATGCATTGCAGTAATTCTAAGAATGCATTAGAATATTCCATTGAGAATTCGTCGGCAGAACATAACATCCAACTTTAATCTAATGGAACTGAAGTGGCAGGCAGTGGAATTACTCCTTTAGCTGCACACTGGACAGTTTTAGATTTACTAACATTAAGCAGGCAGGAATAGGGACAAAGTCACATAAGCATTGAACAGTTCTGGTAATGCGTAACTGAAAGCTCATTAAATTTTTTTACAAGCCATATTCACAAAGTTTATTAAATTCTATCATGCTAAGCTGTAAAGCAATAAATAAGTACTACTTCCAAAATGTTCAAATGGAATCACTTAGCTGTGTGGCTTCACGCCTGTAAACACAGAAATAGCTTTGATTGCTGGAAGAACAGAAGCCAGCTGATCAGAGAATCCAATGAGCATTATGTTACTCTTCATCAAAAAACAAAACAAAACATAATCATACCCTTAGAACAGCCAAGTCCTTTGCAGATTAAGAACAGAGTGACAGTTCTAATAACACATCTTGCACCAGGAACAGCTGAAGTGAAAAGCCATGCAATGGAATCCAAGCACGTCACTTTTTTCCCCAAAAGAGTATAAACAAGTCTTATGACCTTTGGTACTGAAAGCAATGAGCAGGACTTGCTATGACAGTTTTTGTCATCAGGTCTTCCTTTAGAGACACTGAAATCAGGTGTTTTTCACAGCCCTATTGGTTTCCAGTTCCTTTTAAGAAATACTTTGAAATAGTCATTACAGTAGATGCCACTGCTTTTACTTGACAGCTACATTACGTCCATGTCCTACAAATTTCTACTCAGTCCTAAAGTACACCTCCTGAACATCCTCCTACACCATTGAAGACCTAATGAGACATACTACAGAGAAACTGCCTTTCATAACAGTACAAAGGATTCAGTATAGTAACACTTATTAAGCAGTGAACAGCAGAAGATTGACTTGTTCCTTCCACACACTGACATCAATTTCATCTTCACTTGCAGACTCTTGTACAACAGTAACAACTCCAGCTTAGTAAACCAGTAACTAGAGTATCACTTGCTGAAAAGCTCAGAAGGATGACAAGTCAGAACAAGCAGCAATTTATTACTCAGCTACAAGTTGTTCATCTCAAAACAGTTAACATTATACTGAGACATTTCCGATGAAGTCTGCAAGTGTATCTATGACATTAGAAAACTGCAGAGCTCCCCAGAAAGAAACAATTGTTCCCTAGTTCCAAACGACTTTTTCAGAGCGGGCTTCCCCCTCCCTCCCCCCAGAAAAAAATCTTTAGGGGCACCACTTGTTAACAGTACAGCTGAATCTAAACATACCTTTTAAAGCACTCTGTAAACAGAAATTTAACAACAGGACTTAACTAGTCTCAGCCCAAATAAAACTAGTTACCACATTAACTACAGTTTTCTTTGCAATATTACTCCTCATATTTACACTACTCGAGGCTAAAAGTCAAATCACAGTTTGGACTTGAGACCTCAAATCAGAGTTTTCATTGATAAGCAAACACACCTCTGTTTCTGGGCACACAGAAAAACTCCCACCCTTAATGGATGAGCACTGAGCATCTGATGAAGTATTGGCTCTGAGACACATTCCAATGTACCCTGCTCACCACAAGAGACAGAAAGAGGAAACTATTTTTACCCCTTACATGCAGCTGCAGCTTATAGTGATTTCTAGTGAAGTATATCAGAGTATCACCTCTGAATTATCAGAGTACCAAGTAGCTAATTTGCATCAGTCAGCTCAAGGCTTCCTAGAAACCAGGGGAAAACTAAGTTATGTCATCCCAGAACGAGAGCCTGATAGTGATGCAGCAGGTTCTGGGAAGGAGAGGTCAGTGCCATTCCAGGAAGATGTTTCCTTTTCCACAGTATCTCCCCTGCAGTCACATTTCTTCAGGTGAAAGGTACAGATTTTTGTGTGTGTTGTTGTTTTGGGGGGAGGTGGGGTGTCTCTGCACACCTGTCTCCTCACTGATCCCACTTCTCTGTTAGGGATCAAATAGCTCCATCTCTCATCACTTCTCCCAGCACCACACTGTGCCCTAGAGCATTACACAGTGCCTGGCAGCAGCGAGGCAGTACCACATTGGTGTGTTCTGCCCATACCTCAGCACTGCTTTCCACAATGAGCCCCCTCAAAAACTCTAAACCAGAGCTCATTCTTAAAAAGAATGTTAAACCTTCCTAATTAAAGTGCATTCACACTACAGTTTGATGCCAAAACATTTGCATTTGTCTCAGGCCTGAGGCCAAAGTACATACTGGCCTGACTCCCACCAGCTACCTATTTCATCCCTCTGGTCAGCACTCTATGAGCAGCTCACCCTCCCACAGGATGCTGGCTGCTTTTACTCAGACACCTCCCCTGACTTCAGAGATCACCTCTCTTGGCATTAGCCAGGTGCTTAGAACAAGCTGCATTCCTAACAATGCAAGAGGAACTGTGTTCCCAACTCTTACAGGTTTATAAACACACTGAGTAGCTGCAAATTCCTCACACATGCTTTTCTCTAGCTTACCACTACTAAGGCTGCTCTCAAGTCTCAAATTGGGAATCTTGAGCAATATTCACAAGCAAATTCACAAGCAAAAGAGTTCCCAAGAGCACAGAAAATGCTGATCAGTAGAACTACAAAGATTAAAAAACATTTTGAGAATGAACATTAACAGAAGGGACAAAGTTCCCACCATCTGCACAATGCATTTCCACAAGGTCACCTCCGCAGGTTTGTGGAGGTATCAACATATGAATTTACAGGGGCTGACCACACAAAAACACAAAAAATAAGGTGCTGAAGTACAAGGATAAACAGCGTTTTCTTAATCCAATCATGGTGATCCTTTACTTATAGACTCAAAGCAGCTGTAAAACACCCCAGCTTATGCACTGAGTCCAAACACTAAACTGGAGACAAGCACAGTGTCCTGACTACAGTCACAGACCACATGAGGGTCACAATTAATGAATTTCATCTGCTTTCTGCACATCTCAGTAGGAAAACTGAGTTGCTGCAGGCCACTGCTACATTTCATCAATGCTATGAGCTTAAACATCTGCCCATTACTAGATTATCTATGGGAAACACTGCTGAATGACACTGATAATTCCTTCAGGGGAGCAGAGGGAAGAGTGGAAGGAAGGCGTGAGCAGTTTCATAGGTGAAGTTCTTCCAACTCACACAGCAAACAACTCTAAGCACTGCTGGTCTTTAATACCACAACAGGCACCATACACTTGCCCACGGTAACTGAAAGCCCCTCAACAGCAAGTCTACAATAGGCTTATCAGACACGTGTCTCCATGAAAGAAATAAAAATTCTCACACTGGACCTATGCTTCAAGACATTTTTACAACAAAATGCTTCACAAAACACAAGCCAGGAGTTATCTGAACAAAGCTGTATGATGTTATCAGACACTTGACCAGTTTTATTCACGTTGCATCCAATCCTTATGTTCTGTTCTCATCTCAGTGGCTTTCAACCATCTCAGGTCACAGTATTCTGATGCCTGAACTCAGTGTATGAGCTCATCTCAGAGGTGAGGCCACCAGGCAAGATTTACCAACCATCCAAACAAAACAGATTTGTATTTACCTAAAATGCCACTTAAGTCTATTAAAATGATACAGGATTCAAGAAGCACTAATGCCCAAGAAACAGTAGAATATTTTGCAGTTTTTAAAAGTACAGGAATATGAAGAACACAGTCATAAACACCTGTTGGAAGGAAGCCTTTCTACAGAACCAGCAAACACATTTCTGTTCCCACCCATTATGCTGCTTCCTAACTCTCCAGCAATTTCAGAGGTTTTTGTTTGTTTTTTTGTCAAAATTTTAGGACAAAGTCCCAGCTAGTGAACATCTTTGAAAGTGTAATCATGACTTGGATCTCACATCATCACATCTGATAAGCTACAACCAAATTTAAGAGTTCCCATAGCATACCTGAATAGGATAATTGCATACAACTGAACTTAATTAGAGCTAATCCACAGAACAGCCTTTCTTCCCACATGACACACCTAGAGATGTATTTAGGCATTACCTGATACAGACTGTAACTGCTGCCGCCTTCAGATTTAAGCAGTCACATGTTCCTGAAACAACATCCCCTCCCCTCCTCAGCTACTTTTGGATTTCAGAGAAACTGAGCTCCAGGATTCTGCCACAAAGAATAGCAGCCTCAGTAAGATGAAGCAGTGCAGCTCCTGCCCATACACACACAGACGTGTAATGCAGTTAGGATTAAGCTTAAGTCACACAGGACTCTAGATTGAAACCTAGAGTTAATCCTTCTACCACATGACAATAATTACACAGTTACAAAACTTCACTTACAAGGTCAAAAGCATCTTGAGCTTCTTCATTCCAGCAAGGAATAGACACTGATTCACCACACCTTGCCTACCACTAGCAGGGAGCTACCCAGTGGCTCCACAGAGACCCAGCAGCCTGCTGCACGACTTGGCAGCTGGTTTCTTCCACAGGTGCAGCAGAAGCCACACATGACTTGTGGCCTGGTCCAACACAAAGACAGAACAAAAAAAGCAGTCAGGGGTACAGAGGACCAAACTCCCCATGCAACCAAATCACAAAGAAGGAACACAGCCTAGACATACCACTTTGGCCAGGCACAGCCCCAGGAACCCAGCCTGCCTAGTACAGCACCTTATCTCACCTGTGGCACACACTCTATTGCCATGATAAAGGACAGGGTCATGATCTCCCTCCTGGAGGGATGCCTTCAGTTCCCAATTGTTGCTGTAACAGCAAACCATACAGGTATTTATGAGCATTAAGGCATATGTAGCAGAGTGCATCATGACAAGCAGATTCTCCAGAACTCTGCCATGGAGAAAGACAGTACAACCAGTGCCACACAGCATTATCTGTTCTTCTGGCAGACGCAGATGTGTGTACAAACACAACCTACAGCTCATCACTGACCACACCGTATTACAGAACACACACAAGGGCAGCCACTAACTTATCATTTTTGACAGTAAGCTTGTGTTTGCTACACCTTCTGATGCACGATTACTTAATTTCAACCACCCTCAGGTATTCTGGGTCCCATACTCACGCTTCCTAGGGGCCTTCTTAAACAATCCATAGAAAAGGGGAGAAAAGCATGCAAATTCTTCTCCCCAAACACCAAGCTGAAGCATCTGTGACACTGATACACAGAAAGCACGCACCACGGAGCGCGGCAGGAACCCGAGAGCACTCCTCCGCTATAAATAATGCACGTACCGATGTGAGAGAAAGTTCAGCAGTGCATTAAGCGCACCCGACACCGCACACCGCGGGCAGCGGGTGTACCGCAGGTGGCAGCAGGACCACGGGCACCACGAGCCGCCATGCCGGGGCTGCCAGGGTGGTGGGACTACAACGCGTCGCCCCCAGCAGGGCCGTCCCAGGCCCCGCCGGCTCCGCGCCCGCCCCAGCCCGGGAGCAGGCCGCGGCCGAGGCCGGCACCTCCCCCTCTGGCAGCGCGGCTCACAGGCCGCGACACAGCCGCTTCGGATGAGGAGGGGACGACAGGGAACCGTCGGGACCGGCCCCGCAGAAAGCGACCAGCGGGAGAGAGAGAGAGAGAGGGAAAGAGAGGGAGGGAAAGAGAAGAGAGAGAGCGCCCTCACCCCGTCGACACCGCCCCCCCGCAACCGCCTCGGCCGAGCCCTACCGAGATCCAGGGCGGGCCGGCGCGGCGCCGCACGAAGCCAATGGCCGGGCAGCGGCGGGAAGGGAACGAGGAAGCAGGCGGCCGCCGGGGGTCGGAGCCTGCAGGGGCGGAGCCTGCGAGGGCTTATAGGGCCGGCCCGGGCCGCGCCCGGAGGCCGCGGACGCTCCCCGCTCGGCGCCATGTGACCGTGCGGCGCACGGCTGCGCCGGAGCGGGTTCGTGCCGACTGCGGGCGGCGGGAGCCGTCTTTCTCCGGAGCAGGAGCTTTTTAGTTTTTGGGTTCGTTTCTGTCCCGTGTTTGGCACTTGTCAGAGTGCGGCGCCCGATCGGCAGATGCCCGGCGCTCTGCGGGATGGCGCGCCCGGCTCGTGCCGTCCGCCGGCGGTAGCGGGGGAAGCGATGCTGTCCGCGCACGGAGCGGCCGGCGCCGCCTGAGGGGCCGCGGGGCGGACGCGACCCCGGGCCGCCTCCCGCCATGCGTGCTGGTAACGGCTGGGCTGGGCAGCTCCTCGCTCCCGGGGCCGGGTGACCGCGGCGGAGGCGCCCGGACGGCGGGACCATGGTGAAGGAGGAGTGCAAAGCGCTGCTGGACGCGCTCAGCAGGGTGACCGCCTGCTACCGGCACATGGTGCTGACCATCGGCGGCACCTCGGACTCGCAGAACCTGCGCGAGGAGCTGAAGAAGACCCGGCAGAAAGCCCAGGAGCTGGCGGTTGCCAACAGGAACAAGCTGACCACGGTGCTGAGAGACAAAACCGTGAGTAAGGAGGACAAAGCCGAGTTCGAGAGACTATGGGTGATATTCTCCACGTGCCTAGAGATCCTGGAGATCGACATGAGGAGAGCCCTGGAGCTGGGGCACGAGTTCCCGCTGAACGTCCCCAAAAAGCACCTGATCCAGACGGGCATGAGCGGGGGCACCTCCGGCGTGGCCGCCCGGGCCATGAGCGTCCAGAACATGAAGTACGAGGCTGAACACAACATAGACGTGGTGGATCTGAAGGACCTAGAGAACGAAATCAATCAGGTAGGAGAAATGATGTACGAGATGGAAATGAAGGTCAATGTCCCCCAGTGGACAGTCGAGGCTAAGCAAGACCCTGGGGCTGAACTCAAATCCACCATCAGCGTGGGCGCTTCTTCCATTGGCATGATCTCTGTGGAGGAAAATAAATCCTTCTGCGATATCAGCAAAGTCCTGGCTGGGATTATTTTCTCCGCTGTTCTCATTATCGCTATTGTGCTGGCAGTGTGTGTGGTAAAACTCTCATAGGCTGTGCTGGCGCTGGATTGCTCTCGCAGGGCCGCCCAAAAGTGCTTTGTGCCATGCATCTCTTGTCACTTGGGTGCGCTGAGAATCTAAACCTAGCACTCGGGAATGTAACGCAAAACTTCTGCCTCTCAGAATCTTGAAATGCACAGTTCCTTTCATGCTTTTTGAAGAAAGAAAAAGAAGCAAACCAGCCTGCAAACTAGGATTTGTTTGGTAGCTGGACTTGTAATGGTTAACTGTGAAGTATGAGGGTATTATCACTACTGGCTATACCAGCGATTTATCTGCTATTAATAGATCATCACTCTCAGAAGCCTGTATTTTTTGTTCTTGAATATGCTCTACAGTTTGCTGCTGCTCACTGTTTACAGTGACTGACACGAATTTGGAGGCCAACACAGGTGTTCTGCATGACACTGCATAGAATGGACTGAGGTTTTTTCAGCAATACAGTAGATATTATTTCAGTGGAGGAAAAAGGGAAGAATGAAAACACCAATAAGAGAATGTCAATCTATTCTAATGATCAGGGAAAGGGGAGGTGTGGAGGACAGAGTAAACTAGCAATATTCAGCAAATATGGTTTGCAGCTTTACACTGGGTTACACAGAACCCAGCTCCCAGGGTTGGCACAGCACAAACTAATGGCTAATGGCTTTCCATGTCCTGGCAGAGAAAAGGGAGAGCTGCGTAGTTAGAAAAATGCTGTGAAGTGCGGTGATTTTCTTCCACGTTTACCATGATTTTTTCTCCCCTTGTAGAAAGGCTGATTCTTGCCACTGGTTCAGACTCTTTGCACAGATGCAGTCAGTCTGAACTTCACAGTTAACTATGAGACAAGGAGCAGTGAATCCTCCCACAACAGATGCAGTAATTTTTGAAAGTAGTTTGGCAAACAGCAGTGATGTAGAGTGAAAGCAGACCTTTGTAGTCATCCTGAAAGATCCTCTCTCATGCTGACAGGCAAAGATCTTGGCCTCCTGACATACAGTCAGTCACATTTCTGCAAACTCCTGAGGTCTCCGCAGAAATCCAGATAAAGCTAAAAAAACCTGTGTTTCATCTCTCATTCATTTCTGAGAAATCATTTGGGAAAGAGGAAGTCTGTGGTACTGGACACATAACTGGTCCAAGTGGATACCCTGCAGTTTGGAGGATAAAAGCAAGAGCAGCAGAAAACTTTCCCAGTGTTTACCTAAAGATTGCCTGTTTAAATGTAGAACTGAGGGGACAGTAGCTCTGCAGAGAAGCTCTGTTATGTCATGTAAAAGCACCCACGTGTTAATGTTCTGTATTATGTAACTCACGGAGATTTGTTCTGTTCATGTACACATATGCCATTCATTCAAGAATGCTTAGTACATACATTGTAGTGCACATGAGACACTCCACAGGGAAATACAGAGACCCGATCACATGAGGGTTTTAATACATACATAGTCTGCCACACTGGTTATTGTGGACACATTGTCAAAAGGTAATAATCAGATGTGTCTGGTGAAGTTACTAGAAAATAATCTTTGTTAACAAAAGTTAACAGATGATGTTTTTTGAGTTGAGGACAAAATTTTTAAGAACTTCAGCAGGTGACTTTTTAATATGTAATAAAACCGGAGTTCGGTAGAAAAAGTGTGTAACAAATTTCAATCTGGTGAGGAAAAAGAATGCCAAGTGGAGGTTTGAACTCTGAGTTATGCACACTGATCCAGGCTAGACACAATTCTCATAGGAATTCACGTATAGGACTCCACGTTCCTTCCTCTACCACGTTTCACTCATTCCATAGGATGTGTTTAGTACATAGCTAACTTAGGTTTGTATAGATCCCCAGCAGCACTCTTATAAACAGTCAAGCCTGTTTTTATTGGTGCTACTGCTTCACTCTGTCTAGACATATATGAGGTGTAATAGCTGTGTTTTGATTTAAACGTGAAGAACTCCTTCACAATAACACTGAGTACACACACTTATGGAAAATACAGCAAAAGCTGCAGGATAATGTTCAGTTAAGGATGGCCACCACTAGTCACTAAGGATTTATGAGTGTTTTCACTCACTGCAGTCTTCTGTTACTTAGTTCACATGAAGGTGCATCAGAAGTTGGACTTCTTTCTTCACTTCTTGAAAATGTCATATTCCTTTTGAAATCAGACAATTTAAACTGATGTTCTGAAAACCCCAGTAATGAAAGTCAGGTTTCTGGTGGATAAAATACATGGTAACATAACATCTACTGCATTCATTTTGTAGTTTGTTATCCTAAATGGATATACTGTTTAGCAACAGTTATTTGTATAGAGGGTTTTTTAAGACTCATCTTCAAAAGCAAGACACAGTGAGTTCTCAGCTGAATATTTTCAGTCCATTACTTTTTTTCTTCCATTTTCAATAACGCAGGACCTGAAGATTTGGTAATTACGTAAGTCTTACTTCATTTCAACATGCACACAGTTAGAAAAGGATTGAACTTTGAAAAAATAATGTATTTTCAAGTCTTAAGACAAAGGTGGCTGCAGATTTATCCACTGTTAATTTGTACATTAAAGTCTGTATTTTCTTATGTATGAAATCAAAAGATGAAGTAGAACTCTGAGAGGATTGTCACAGTTAAAATGGATGGTGTTCCTGTTATCAGTCTCCTGTTTAAAAAAAACACACTCGATACAAGTGTACACACGATGTGATGGAGTTTAGGAGCATGAGTACACAAATCAAAACAATACAAAAACACCACTGTCCAAAAGTATTGATGTTTCTTTTAAATTAAGAAATAAATAAATGTGCTAGATTCACAGCCTCAGATTTTCTCCCACTAGAGTGCAGGTGGAAGCAGAATGCAAATGCTATTTTTGTAAGTAAAAAAGTTAGATTTCAAATGCTCTGAATTTAGATAGTGTGATGAGAATACAAATCCTCTGCTGCTGATTGGTGAATGAGAATGTCACTGTGTTTTCACTACAAATGAAGAAGCTCTTTGCTTAATTTGAATCTTACTCTACTTCAGTTTTTTTGTCCTTATTCATAGGACACGTACACTAAATTTGCTGTATCCCGAAATCTTACTGCTGACTTGAATTACATTGTTTTTGCCTGTGCACGAGTGGTATTTTCTACACTTGAATGAAACTTGTTATTGTTGCTATTTATTTAACTTAAAATAAAGTATGTTCTTATAACTTACTGGTTGGCTTGCAGCAGTAATTAAAAGCAAACAAACAAAAACTGGAACATTGGTGCACTTTTTCAAGGAGTTCTTCTAAAGAAAGGGTTCCTATTTCAACTACAGGAATTAAGCAAACATGCTAAGCCTTCACATTACATTTTCTTGAAATAAACACACCCTTCTCATGTACCCAAAGTTGAATGTAGTGATATATCTAAATTTATAAAGCAGGGAAATCAGGCATTTGAGAAGTCAAAAAATCTCTGCCTTAAGGAATAGCTCCATTTAGGACAGCAGGCACAATGCTGCTTTCAGTACTTGCTCAGGAGTGTTGGGTAAATACTCAGCCACTAGCTTGGGAAGTTGAAAACTAGAGAACAATTTAGGCTATACCACCAGAAGCTCTTATGTTAGGATCTAAACACCATCCTCATTTATCTAGTGCTTACTTTAACAAAAGTTATACACAGCTGAAGAAGTATAAAATTTAGTCCTGTGGTTTTGATAGCAACAATGATCAGCAGCTGTATCAAGCTATCTGAACTGAGGTCTGCTAAATGCAGCAATATGTAACTTTGTTCCAGGACTCCTAGTCCATAAATGCAAGACAATGTTTGATTTTTAATTTGCTAACAAAATGATTGCAGAACCACAATTAAGTGACTCCTCATGCTGCAGACTAAACATCACTTTAAACTTAACAGCATTATGAACACGAAATAAAATTGGTTTAGAAATTCTTCATGCAAACATGAAAGTTCTTCTATGAGAGTGCTGTTATTTAACAACCAAGTTAACTGGCTGATATCATTAGCATTTGGACAAAGAATTAAATATAGTCTGAAAGGATTGGTTATGTGCTTCCCATCTTACAATACAAGGTTTGTGGTATTTATGTATATTTTCCTGAAATCTATTATATTTAAGTGCTAATGGAACTCCTGCTCAACATATTTACCCTTCACAGATTTTCATTATGTAAAAAGTCATTCAGGAAGACCAGTGGATTATAGATCTCTAAGTGCTCTCTCTCAATACGATTATGTAAGTCTTTTAATGCGGGAAGAGATCTGGACAAAATAGTAGCCTACACGTGAGCAGCATTTGCTATGGTAAGCATACAGTAAAAGTAGGATTAGAAAAGGCTATCTTTCTCATATAAAATTATCTGTATGTGCTGAGGGAAGGACAAGGTACTGAAAGGAGATGGATGTATGCAAATAGCATCTCCATTTTACATAAACAAAGTATGGTTTTTGTTCAATAGCAAAAAACAACATCAGGATATTAAGCCATGACTTCTCTGTAAGAATGTAACGACTTATATCCAGTGTGACCAGGAAAATACAGCAGATCTGACTGGAGCTGACTGCCCATTCTCTGATAAACTGAATACAAAATAGGAGTAAAAATATCAAAAACATTTTGATTAGCTACATGTTGGGATCAATTTTACTTGAAAGAAAATTCTTTTTCTCTACGTTTCACGCTGCTGAGATGAAGTGGTCCCAGAAGGATGGAATCTGTCATCAGCTAGCTGTTGCAGTGTTGTAATGCAGTTGGAAATGCAGCTTAATCAGCTACCACTCAATAAGCCTTTGAGAAGGTGAAAAGTCACATGGCATGTAACCAGCACCAAGGCTCCTCTGAATCCTTCTATACAGCCAAGCACAAACACTACATGCTGGAAGCTGTGCACCTAGAAGCCATGTAGGCAAATACAAATAAAATTACAGCTTTCTGAAATTCTATGAAATGCAGAGGCCAGCTAGCAAAAGCAATTATGTTGTTCTGTTCTAGTCATTCTGTCAGAAAATTGACTGTGGTTTTCCTAAGAGGCAGAAATCCATTTCCTGAGCCTCTACTGTGTCATTTGTGGGTTTTTTCTTGTTATTATTTTGTTTTATTTTGTCTGCTTTTTGATTGAATTGTATGTTTTATCTACACTGTTATTAGGTGACATTATTTATCATACGCTTACTGATAACATCTTCACCAAATTAAAGAAACATGCTCTAAAAGCTAGTTCTAATTCAGTGCACGATAAGGGAAGTTACAGTTATGGAATAAATGTACAAGTTGTGTATTTCACTTTCTTGGAACTTATTTTAGTCAGTTTTTTCACTATGTGTTAAATCAATGAAGTATATGATCAGTCAAGTCTGTCACTTGCACATAAATGCCCAAATAATATGTACAGTTGAACTCACTGATGTATCAGCATTAAGGAATTACACAGCCTAAAACATGTCCTTGAAAATCATGGTGTTTTTTTTTTTTTCTAAGAAGAGTAAAAATGACACCATACAGCTATATATAATTATCTTAAGTAAAAATAATTATTTAAAAATTGAAATGCAATTCCTCTGAGTGATCATGAAGTAGCTATGTATAAATTGCACAGTCTTTAGGGGTGGAAAGAGTGAGAAAGATAGAAGTGAGAAAAGAAGACAATACATTTAACTATTTATACCATATAAAGCACCTGAGGAGTACTTGACACACCAAACATGATACTGTCTCAGCAACTGAATCTAATACGCTAACTGCATGTGTAACTTCGTATGTAGATACACATTTGAGTTCTGGGTCCCAGACAGAGCAGTCTGGATATTACTCATTCACACCATCACTATTCGTGAGAAATTGCACATGTAAAGACTGCTCATGTAATTAAAGGCTGCAGAATTAGAACCATAATTTCAGTTCGCGTGAGAGATATAATCCATCATGTGTCTGTTGGAAATAGAACATTTCCAGTTGTTAATGCTATCTGTAACCTAGTTTTCAGATCTGCTTTGACTTGCCAGAAATTGTTCAGTATGAAGGTAGCTATAAATTTTAATGATGCTATAATTACAAACCTGCACAGTCTAGATTTAACATTTATTCACATTTTGGACACAGTACTCAGAAAAGTGTACAGATTATAATTTATTTTTTATTTTAGTTAGTAAGTCTGTCTATTCATCGTAGTTCATGAGCTTAAAACAATCTAAAAGCTTTAGAATTTGTCAGTTTGAAATAAGACAGTTTAAGACACCCACATTAAACTCTTCATTTTTCTGATACTTGAAGTTGTAACATTTGATTAGATATATTAGCACTAAATCTGCATGGAGAAAAAACTTCTATCATACGAAAGTTAAACTCACTTCATATAATCATATCCACAGGATATGTCACAGGACAGTACGTAAATCAAATCAGATTGTGAAATAATTACATACCTTACCTTTCATTCATAATTAATTGTTAAAGCGGTGTGATTTGCACTGATTCATCATTCAGCAGATATGCAATATAATTTATCCTCATTTTAGGGCTGGCTTTCCTAGTAAAACAGCATCTCAGATTTTCCGTTCTGAACTCACTCTTAACGTTATACAAAATTTTAAGCACCAATGAGATGAGCACTGCATTTCAGCAGAACATATTGAAGAAATAAATTATGTAATTTGGAGATGAATAAAAGAAGCATGCTGTATGCTTAACATAAATCTAGTTTGGCTTTAGACCATTTTCCATATTTATTTGAGCTATCTTCAGCAACCTAAATAGTGCTTTGAAAGAGGAGATGTATATGTACCTGTAGCACTTAGGTTTTGCCATTCTTAGTGGGAAACTGGGAGGGAATAAAACAATTCCTGGTACCCTAGATCTTTGTGCAAGGAAACCCTGTTTAGAAGTTTCAACAATCTGCACTGCTCTCTAGTCTACTACCAGATCTTCCTAGATGTTGCAAAAGAATGTTCCAGGGATATCACACATTGCATTTCTGCCAAAGCAAGACAGGATTGTATATGTGCTGGTATTACAGCTGATTTTAAAATGATGCTGTTCTTTATTAGTACATGACTACTTTCTACTTAAAATGCCTTCATGCTATTATTATCTGACATAATGGACCTTAAATCTTTTAGATCAGCAATCATGCTTGTTGGACATTAAATCTTGGAAGACCTACGTAGTTTATTAATATTTTACCACTAAAGCAGCTTTTAGACAAAGGACATTCCTAACAAGCTATATAAATAAAATGAGTGCAAGAGGCAAACAAACATGACAAAAACTCCATTATTTGAGGCTCAATATGTCTTCCATTAGGAAAGAGGCACAGCCACGCGCCTTACATTTCCATTGCCTAAGATGGTAACCACTGATGGTCAATGGTGGTTAAGCTAGTATGAAAAAAAGAGGCTACAATTACAAGAAGTCCTGTTTTTGCATATGTATTCGGTCATCAGGAAGGGGGAGACTGAGGGCAGACGTGAGCACTGTCTGGCTGTACTGCAGCTGCTGCTCTGCCCCAGTTCTGTATAATCAGCTCAGTGGCTGACCTATTCTCTGCCGCCTGCAGCCTAGCATCAGGATGAACTTAGGCTCCAGCTGTGTCTGTGCTGAATTTTTTTTTTTTTTGTCAATTGGTATATTTTGGGATCCCACTGGTTCAATTGCCTCTAAACATTTCAGTGATGGTTCACAAGGTTTAAGTACATGCTCAAATAGAAAATAAAATGCAGTGTTGTCAGAGGCACTGGAGGGTATATGGGTATTTGCCAAACACAAACTAGCAGCAGAATGGTGATGAACACCTTGACATTTATGCATGTTAGACACCTATCTTACAAAATTTCTCAATCTGTTTCATCAGCTTTGTTCTGCTCAACCTCCTTACAAATTCGTTCTATGATTGAGGAATTTAACACATATGTTAAGTGACCAAAATGAAATGTTTCCTAAAATGAAATTATTCTTCAGAGGAGTTTCAAGGATTTGCTGTCTTGCCTGAGCACACACACACATATATATGTATACATATTTCAGGCATGAAGGTACCTAAGAGCCTACAAAACAAGCAAAAAAGCTCTGTAACAAAAATTAGCTAAAATCCTACGAGGTCCTGCCCTTCAAAGGCTAATCGAAAAAAAATCAAATAACTCGAGGTGTGGAACTGAAGAACTAACTTGATTTTTGTCACGCCCTAACGTGGAACAGAGATAAGGGGACTGCTCCCACGCCAGCCGCGGCCACTCGCAGTGCTGCGATTACAAATCGGAGCCCCTGGTTCCTGACCCTGCGCTGAGTCCCGGGGCTTTGACCACTGTCCCTTCAGCACCACTAAAACAGATCCGCGGTCTCAAGGCAATCAACAACTCGCCACTTACAATTCTAATTCTGTTGTAAACACACTCGGTGCTGTGAAAACTCAGGAAGTGCAAACTACCTCCTTTTTTTTATTGTTGTTGTTTTACTTTTTGAAGTGAAGCGACAGCGATAGCCTCGCTTCTCTCAGCCATTTGCCGTGTGCCTGCCAATCTTCTGCGTTTCCTTAAGCCTCGCTCTGCGCGGACACCACTTACGGGATTAGGACCGATCAGGTCTGAGGACAGGGGTGCTGGCGGCTGGCTGACAGGCTCCGTCACGCGAGTTGCCATCCCCTCGATCCCCGCGATTCGGGGCGCGCACGGCGCTCCCTCCCGAGCTTGCAGTGGCTCCTCCGGGACCACAGGCGGCGCTACTGCTCGAGCGGCCTCGGAGCGCGATCGCGGCCGCTGCCGCCCGTCTGCCCAAGATGAACCCGCGGCTGCGGCACTGGAGGGAAGCGGCTTCGGTACTGCTGGCGGCGGGCACGCAGGGGCGGCCGTCGCCCTCCCGGTTCAGGTCCTGTGACTACGAGCTGCTGCTCCTGCAGCGGAGCTCCCGCAGCGGCTTCATGCCCAGCGCGCACGTTTTCCCGGGCGGCCTGGTGGAGGCGGCGGACTTCTCGGCCGAGTGGTTGCGGCTGCTGCCCGCCACGCCGCGCTGCGGGCTGGGCGCCGTACGACCGCCGCCTCCGGGCGGCAGCCGCGCCCCGCTCTTCGCCACCGATCGGCAGCAGCTGGGCTCGCCGCTGCCGGGGGAGGTCGCCTTCCGAATCTGCGCTATCCGGGAGACCTTCGAGGAGGCGGGAATCCTCCTCCTGGCTCCGGGCGGACGGCCGCGGGAGGGGAGCGGCCCCGCCCCGCCGCTGCCCGCCGAACAACTGCTCCCCGCCGCGGAGCTGGCTGAGTGGCGGCGCCGGGTGCAGGAGGACCCTGCCTGCTTCCTGCAGCTCTGCCGGCACCTGGGTTGCGTACCCGACATCTGGGCGCTGCAGGAATGGAGCAACTGGCTCACCCCGGTGGGCAGGGCCGGCCGCGGCGGGCGGCGATACGACACCGCCTTCTACCTGTGCTGCCTGGAGACGCGGCCGCCGCGCGCCTCGCAGGACGAGCGAGAGATCACGGCTTTCCTGGTAAGGGCTGCAGGAGGTGCCCGCGCCGCGTCGCACCTCGCGGCCACTGCGACGGCGGCACGAGGACCTACCCCGCGGTGCTCACCCGCATCTCTCGCCCCAGGGGTACGTGTCCCCAGCGGGACAAAAAGTGAGCTCGGCAGCTTTCTGCCAATGCTGCCTGAAGGGGTGAGAAGGGGTGAGTCTGCCTCTTCTGACAGCCCCGGACCGCGGCTGTACCGCCAGTCGGTGATTGCAGTTCCCTTTACATCGCATACACTGATATAATTGCCAACAAAGGAGGATTCCTTTCTTGAGGGACCTTTCACATGAAGTTTTAGGGCGTAGAAAGCATTTCTCATCAGACCATTTAACACCTTGAAGACAGATGACACCTAGATCAGTTTATGTTCATTCATGCAGTATCAGCGCAATAGTGATGCCACGCTGGTAGCACTCAGTATAGGAGAGGTCTGAGCGCCATGGACAGAATTTCAGGGGTGCAAGTGCTGCTAACAGTTTTTGCCTTTTGGAAGGTTATGTGGGATGTTTTAATTAACCTACGAACTGGTGGAGGTAACTGTATGATTACAACCAAATTTGGATTTGTATTATCAAATTCACCACAGTAGATGAAGTAAGATGAACACTTCATACTTGCAGAATGGCGCTGTATTTACCATATGTAGCTGTGTTTGTGCTCTACAAACAGTGTGAATTCAGTTTTTGCTGGAGTAGACTTTTAGTCTTGCAACCAGACTTCATTTTAGCTTCCAAAATTTGCATGCCTGCATTTATAGTTCAAAATTATTTATTTTTATTGGAAAAATGTAATTTTTACAAATCACTTTCCGTATGTTTTTTTTAATAAGTTTTTGACTGCTGTTATTTTGATATAGTTTACGTGCAGCTTTTATTGTGTTCAGAACACTTAAGGCTGTTTGAAACTTCTAATGTAAAGGCTTCCCTTGCTAACAGCTTTTAAAGTTATCCATAAATTTGTCTGCTGCTGAAGCTATTATTTCAATGTTTGTTTTCCTTATACAGTGGTCATCACCTCCAGAAGCTATTGAACGCTTTAAATCTCAAGAAATCTGGCTTGCTCCACCTCAGTTCTATGAATTATGTAGGCTGTGCAACTTCACCTCACTGAATGAGTTACACAAGTTCAACTCTGATCGGGCTCTAGAGGGATGCGAACGTTGGCTGCCTGTGACGTTAGCTGCTGCAGATGGCTTCATTCAGCTCTTACCAGGTAAGAAAACAGATAAAGGTTCTTTTAAGTATATAAAACCTTTGGGAATTGATAAATACTTGAGCTACTTTTCCTAAGCCATACAACTGTGGGGGGAAAACCTATTAGGAGTTACATTATTGCACTCTTTTCCTACTGTTTTTCTTCCGCCACTGTCCAGCTGCTCTGATAAAGCTGATAATGACTGCAGTCAGAAACGAGCTACTGGACCACTTGGGCAGCATAGTTATTTCTTTGTTTCATATGGTTACCACTGATACATGGATTTATGAAGAAATTCTGTTAACTTATTTTTTTAATCTGAAGGATGTATCAGAACTCAGGTTTAGCCCTTTTCAATGGGAATTCTCATCCATTTGTAAGGGCAAGTGAATCAAGCACACAAGTCTTAACAATCATAGTTTAGTGATATAATTGCTGTGATTACGACACATCAGTATTAGCAAGAACTCTGAAACACGCACTGTGTCACTGAGAGATGCTTCAAAAATATACAGCCATGTTGTTAAAAACAACGTTGTTTAGAGAATATTTACTTGTCAAATCTATTCCCACTGAGACTCACATCCTGATATTTTTTTTTAATTGCAAGTATCACTCAATCAAATGGCCAAAGAATAAGACATGCATTGTATAACTAAAAGTTGTTCTGTTTGCTTTCTTCAGGTGATGAGTTATACCCAGAAGATCCAGATTATACAGGCGAGAGGAAAGTAACTATGTCAACAGATAAGACAGTTGAAGATCTCATGAGAGAGGGTAGTATATTTCACAGGATAGTAATAAAAAACACCAACAGTCTTGCAGTCTATGTTAATATTCAAGCAAAATATAAACATATGAATCCACTGATGATAAACACTGATAGTTCAAACTACAATAGCAGATTATAATGTATTCAGTTTAAAGCTACAATATATTTAATTACATACATATTCACTCTCTTTCTCATTCTTTCTGACAGTTGCCAAGTAGTCAGGACAACAGACATACATATTCCTTGCCAAAGCATTTCAAGTGACTGTAGGTTTTAGATTTGTATATCGAATTCTCTGAGTCTTTGAAATTGCATAGTTGTTCCAGTTATGATGTTCAAAAGCTACTGAACATTTAACAACATCACCAACTGAATTACCTGGATAAACTTGAAAGTGATTTGATACCAATTATACTTAGCAATTACCAACTTGTACTACTTACATAGTATTAGTGGTATTCCAGCTGGTCTGTGGGGTCACAGAAATCCTTTTCTCACTGAAAATTAAAGTGCATCATATGTTCAGAACAAGTATGTTTTGGGTTGAAGAATTATTTTACTATTCTTCTAAGGTTATGTGTTAGACAGCTGTAATGTATGTCTAGCAATGAATGAAATCTCCCATTCCTGTTGACATATTCCTGTTATTATTTCATATTTTGGAAAAATGTTAGCTAACATTAAGTTTTCTACTCAGAGAGTGGTGATACACTGGCATAGGCTGCCCAGAGAAACTGTGAATGCCCCATCCCTGGAGGTGCTCAAGTCCAGTCTGGATCGCACTCTGGGCAGCCGGAGCTGGTAGGGGGCAGCCCTGCCCACAACAAGGGGCTGGAACTGGATGTGCTTTGAGGTGCCTTCCCAAACCTTTCAGTGATTTTATGAAATATTTATTACAAACAATATTTATATTTGATAAAAAGAAATTATTGTTAATGGTATTTTATGCAAAACATTACAATTTTCAAAGGTAGAGATAATTTAGTCATAATCTATCATCTATCAGATCGAATGCAAGCATTCTTTTTATTCATTCCTTCACCTTCAAGTTACTAGTAATTTTAAAACAAAAAATGAATTGTTCAGCTCCAGAAAGATTTCAGAAACTTCAGGAAATAATGTACTGCCTTGGAAACAACTGCTTCCACATTTCGTTTTCCCATGTTATGTTTCTTAAATACTGTACTTAAAATGTCTTTGAGATTCAGAGACTTCAGAGGAAGGTCAGCTACTCTTTGATCCTTTCTGGGGGGAGGGAAACAGTAAGTGGAGTATATGAAGCTGTGATGTGATATCTTCATCTGGAAGAAGAACGATGACTTAAGATCAGACAATGAAGCTGTTCTGAAAGCTTTGCTTCAGCTCTTGTTCTGTATTTCAATTAAAATAAAATTTTCTGCAGTATTTTCATTATATTGAATTGGTTTGTAGCATTCATTTGGACTGGAAAAGTGTTTCTGTTTTATTCCCTTATTGAACACAGATGGTTCTAGGTTTAGAAGTCCCTTGCTTCTGTGAAACAGCATGTTATGACTAGTATCACCTTCACAATATTCTGGCTAGTTCTTCTGAACATGAAGATGACACGAAAATTAGAAAAATGGAGAGTGGAAGAAGCAAAGAACATATCCTGTGTTTCCTTCTCACATGATTTTCAGCTCTTGGAGATGAATTCCAGGCATTGTAATACTAGGAAGGTAAGAGGAAGAAGCACGCCTACCAGCACGTCTCTTATGTCTAGCACAAGTATCTTGGCTTCGAAGTTATTCCATTATTCCATGGAAGTAAACCATTAGAGTAACTGCAGGGCCATTCCATGAACTACAGTGAGAAGATACACTACTCATTGAGCTTTTTGTTTGTTTTCCAATTTCATTGTAAGCTCCTTATTTTGACCAGGTAGACAGTAACGTAACTGAGTACTGTTCAGCTGTTCTCTGTCAGAGGGAGAGAGACAAACACTTGCAGAATATGTAGCAGCAATGCTAAACTGCTCTGTAGATAGAGACTTAAGAATACTGTATCTACATGTAACCTGCACCTGCTTTGATTTTTGCAGTACAGTCCTTCACAGTTCATGGAGAGACTTCTTGAACATTATTTATTGTTCTGTACCTTGTGGTTGTACCAGTTTTATTTTTGTAGTAGAAAATGTTTCCCAGGAGATTATTTTAGTTATTATTATATTAGTTTTTAATTATTTTAGGAAATAATTCAGCCATGGGTTAGACTTCTTCAGAAATTTGTATGCACCAGCACGTTCCTATAAGTTCCTCTAAGTGTTCCTACATATCAAAAAAGAGTGACTTCAATACTAAACCTGCTTAAGTGAGTAGCCCTCCTCTCCAGACTGTCTACTGCAACTTCTTTTTCTACGCTAATAAAAGCAAAAGGGTCCAGCAGGGGGAGCTTAAAGGCCAAGCAACAAAACCTAAATAAAAAGAGATACTATTTTGCTTTAAAGATGAAGATAACTGTCAAATAGAAACATAAATGTTTTACAATATACAGAAGGTTGACATCTTTAGACTGAGAGACACTGCGAGGAACGGAGTGCCCCAGAGGCCCTGACCTCGTGCCCATGGCCAGAGCACTCCGGCCGCTCTGAGGCCTCATTCTGCGGCCCTTCTATCCACAACACGAGGTACAGAGAGCGGCAAGCATACAAAAAGTCACACACTCACCTCTTGCGCTTATTTCCATAACAATGCTTTGAGAGAGCGGAGCACCAGCCGACCGACCCCGCCTTCCCGCCTCCGCCACCCCGTCACTCAGGGAGGCGGAGCTGCGCATGCGTGGTCTCAGGGCGCGTCCCGCCCTTTTTGGGTGAGCGCGGGAGGCGGCTGTGCTTCTGGAAACTTCGGGGGATTTTTGTGGTGGATGGTGAGGTCGGTGCCGCTGCTCCGGAGTTGTGTGGCTAAGGTTTTTATTTCTCTGAGGGAAGGTATAAACTGAGGGTGAAAAAAAGGAGAACGTGCTGCCTCTTGCAGTGTTTATCGTGTTGCGTACTTCTTGTGCCTATGAGTCGCCTTTGCGAGATGGAGTAAGGCTATGAGGACAGAGGCAGGGCAGGGCGGGGGGTCAGCGCTTAGAGTGCTGCCTTCAGCCCCCTGTTGTCAGAACAGGGGTCCTCTCACCTTTTTCCTCAGGGTAGCAGTTGTGATACCACCTCTTCTGAGGTGAGTTTATTAGGGAGCCAGCCGTTTTCCTGCATGTGCATTAGTGACTTGTTCGATCACTTATGGGTTTTGTGCTTAGAGAGATGTAAAGAAGTGGGGATCCCTGCACATGATTGCCAGGAGTTGTTGAACATGCAGTTTTCATGCTGGCTTTGGAAGCTGAAGGCTGCTGGCTTGGCTTATCTTTCCTGAAACATTTTGTTAAGTGCTTACTCCAGTGTGAACTCTTGTAAGAAGTAGTCTGGGTGCTGCTGTGAGGAGCGGCCTTGTGATGTACAAGTCTGCAAAAAGGAAATGTTCATAATTAGATCTAGCATGAGGTGTGTGCTGCTGCTGTAATTCCTGGACACAATCTGTTCTGTGTGTGGTTTGAAACACAAGTAGCAATATCAGTTATTTTAAAATCTACTAAGGATGGGACTCATGCCTGTGTTTACTTATTTATAATAACTTATTAGTTTCTGTCTGGTGTTGGTGTCCATTTGGCCAGGTACCTAGCTTGTAGCAATCCTTTAACCCAATTATTTGTTATGGCCTGTAGACTGCAAGTAGGTTGAAGATAATAAGCATTTTCTGTTATGTAACCACTTAGTTTTTAGTATGTGTATAAGTGTGAATGGTAAATCTCTATTAGGATTCAACGTAGTTGGAGTCTTTTATACATGTAAGCTAGTTGCTGAAGCTAGTGCTTCGTACAAAAGTGGCAAAAATACGTATCTGCTGTATGATGCTTAACTGTGCTTCAAAATAAAAGAAAACTTTGTGATAGCGAAATGTTTGTTGGTTTCTTACAGCAGTGTTGAAGAAGACTCAACAGCTGGACACTATGGAAGTCTTTATATTACGGGTATGCTGATATTTTTGAAAATTAAGGTGATTGGTGTTTATTTCAGTGAAACAGAAAATAAAAATAAATTAAAAATTTAAAATAACTACATGTGACCTAATGTAGGTGTTGCTGCTCTGGCAGGGGGATTATATTAGGTGATCTTTTGAGGTCCCCTCCAGTCCTTGATGTTCTCTGATTCTTTGATTCTGTGAAACTGGAAGTCAGTTTTGCAAATATGATGTCTTTATTTCTGTTTAGTAATTTCTTTTATGTATGGTGGGGTTTTATATAGATTATATAAGTTTTCTCACTTTGATTTTTGTCTTGATTGTCTTTGAGAAGAGGTTAGTAGGAATGCAGCTAAAATTTAAAACAAGGGATCCTGCATAGCAGCATCTGCTGAGTCCCATAGGACATCATGGGAAAAAATTATCTTCCTAAAATGTTGAATATCACTATCTGAAAAATTGTATATAAATGCCTAAAAAGATGGAGCCGAGTGCCATGGCTCAATTTTAAATGAACTGTCTTGTAGACCCTCTGAACCTGAAGAAAATGTATTGGTGTTTGGTGGGTTTTTTGTTTTTTCTTCTTTTGCGTACTCCAGAAATAACATTCAAGTAAAGTGCTTATATATTTGCAGTTAACTCATAATGTTCAGTTAACAAAGTCTTCTAAACAGTGCTGCCAACTTTTCAGAATGCATGTGGTATTGTGGTGTTAAAGAGTGCAAATTGAGAAGTCACTTACTGAACTGAAGTTTTGATCCTGAAAGATGTTGTTTGGTTTTTTTTTTAGTAATATTCTGTTTGTTCAGTAGTAGGTCTCATAATTTCAGGGTGCCTCAGTGAAGGCTACATTTTATGTTTATTGATCAGATGTTAAAAGAAGTATCACTTCAGGAGGCAATAATACTACTTGTTTTTTAATGTTTATACCATTGTTTATACCAGATTGAAGATCCAGGTTGCTTCTGGGTTACTATGAAAGGATGCGGACCTTCTATAGTTGATGAAATAGAGTATAAAAAGCTGAATGCAGAAATGAATCAGTTCTATGACAAGTCTTGTGAAGATATGGATGAAGTAAAGCCAGTAACATTAGAAAAAGACCAGGTAAAATCATTGGTGTGTTTCATGCATAAAAAGAAATAACGTCATCTTTACGTTGGTTTAGGGGTGAAGTACCAAAGGTTTGTTAATCTTTTTTTGTTTCTTTGTTTTGTTTTTTAAATTATTGGTATGAAATAGAATAAAATATTTGTGTGGGTTATTTTTCTTGTGTGTAGCTTCATAATTATGGAAGCTGCAATGCGAAGTAAATCTAGGGCTATATAATAAATACCATATTTTTACCTCTAAGAAAACTAACTAATTTGTTTCATTTACGAGAACCAGTTGTCTTTTTTTTCCAGCTTTGCGTGGTGCTCAGTGAGGAGCTGAAGTGCTGGTGTAGAGCGGTTGTTAAGTCTATCATGTACTGTGCAAACCATTATCAAATAGGATGTTTTCTAGTGGATTACGCAAAACCTACTTTTGTTAAATCAAAGGAGTAAGTATCCTTTTTTGAGATAGTCACAGAAATTTATTTGCTTGATTACTGCATGTAAATACTTCTAGCATTTAGTTAGAGAAATACTCACAAGGCTCTAGTTTAATTGAATTGTGAGTTCACAAAAAACTGCTGGCATTCGTCATTGTGTATTCAAATTGGGTAGTTATGATTGTTTCAGCAATGTCACCTGGCAATCATATATTTCATACTTTCTTCTCTTATTAAGGGATCAATTAAAAAAAAATACAAAAAAGATACCATGTAAGCCTACTGTTTCTAAAATCTTAAAGTATATATTAAAAAATCTCTTCAATTTCTCAGGTGTATTTAAGATTCATTCGTTCAACAAAATATCTGGTAAACGCTCCTGTTGGATGTTTTTTGTAGTACTCAACAAAGCAAGAAAAAAAAAAGCAAGAAAACTTACTTAAAATTTCTTCACACAAATATTTTATAACCTTAACTTAAGGATAGTTTTGAATTGAATGAATTAGAAAGCAACTTAACAATGTTAAGTTAAAAATGTGTTCTCATAGAACTAAGTGGATAATATACTGCTTCAGTGTAAAGTGAATCAGAAGAGTTATAAACATACAGGTGTTAAAAGATGGCTATAGATGATGTCTTACTGATTACTGTGGTCACTTGTTACTTGGTCTCCTGGTGAGCCATGTGTAAGGGATAACTGTGTAGCTATCACTGAAGTCTTGACCAATATATAAATGATACTTTTTTGTTTAAGGATAAGGAGTACAAACGCAATTAGAGTGTTAGTTTCTTCCTTAATAATTTTAGTTATGTATTATTACTTACTTAGAAATAGGAATTGTCAAATGACATATGCAGTGCCAGAAAACATGCATATAGTATCATGAAAAGACTTGAAACTGAGCTTTCTCCACTAATTAGAAAGCGTGGAGTTTGACAGTGGAAACCAATCATCTAGAAGATCTATATTATCACGTACAGGATAATGAAAGGATGTATTTGAAACACCACTGACTTTTGGAGAATGTAATCTATAAAATGAGATTTGTGTTTTTTGTTTTTAAGCGTTCGAGTTGCAGTGGAAGCATTTATGCAAATCCCATTTAGAGCAAAAAAATGTAGATTGTACTGCATAAAACCAGTGACATTGAACATCAACTTTTGTGAAGACAGAGCACAAATAGTGTAAGTAGTTTTCAGTAATAGTATTCTAGTCGTATGTTTCTTAGAAGTGAAATTTCATTTGAGAATAAAACTTCTCTTTTTTACAAGAGCAATGCATGAATAAAACTCCTTCCCTAATCATTTGGGGTTTGTTTTCTCATCTGTTTGAATCTTTTGATATTTGTTTAGAAACTTTAAGAAACTTTGAGCATTTTGCAGTTCTTGTGCTTTGTTTACTGTTCAGAGTTGTGTTGTTAGCACGTGAGCATCTCTTACCAGTTCATCCTTCTGTGTTCTTTCTTGGGGCTTATCTTACTACTTAGTGTCTTGGTTGTGGTTATTAAACATTCTGGACGAACTGAAGTTTTAGTAATGTTTTTAGATAGCTATCTTCTTTCCCATTTCCTGTTTTATTGAAATACTTTGGACTCCTTTTGCATTTGTCACTTTCGGTTCACTCTTGGCGGACTCGAACAAAGGTTTTCTGTAGAATCTGCTGGTAAAGAGAAACACTTGGATCTTCTTATTTTTAATTATAGAATGTCATTGTCAAAGAACTGTCAGGTGTTATTATATCATGAGGTTGGAGTACAGTGTTATAGCAAGAAAGCTACTCTGTTTTCTGTTATTAAAGGACGTTTAAAACTAGATGTAGTCCAACAGGTGTGCTTTTTTTAAACACTTGGAAAGTATGTTTTACATAGTTATTCTGACAAGAAAAAAATACTTACTTAGTTTACATAGGAATAGGATCTTCAGTGGGCAGTTTTTGTGAATTGTCAAAAGATTAGTAGATGGGTAGAGAGAACCTGAGTATATCAAACTTTTTTGAGTTTCAATCCTTATTTGCAACTGCAGAAGATGGCAATGACAGAACAAGTTTTTATTGCAATCCTTTAAGTTTTAAGGATTTCAGTGTTTATGAAGTGCTCATTTAAAAATTGCTCAACACTTATTTCAAGTAATTATGTTCCATAAGTGGATTCTTGCTTTATTTCTTATTATGCTATTTTATTTCTAACTAGTTTATGTTGGATGTATCCATCATGCATTGGCAAAGCAGCATCTGTTCATTTTCAAGTAGTTTGTTTTAGGAATAAACTGATATATCAAAACCGAAGCTATATTCAGAATACTGAGTTTTTTGCTAATGTTTCTTTTAGATGCAATTTTTGAGACTTAGCATGATTTGATAATTTTTTTTGTACCTGCCGCTCTATTCAGATTACCATTTGAATTTGTGACAGTGTGAGATAACTGGTGGTATTTATTCTCCTAGACCAGCCAAAAGGTGGGATAACGCAGCTACGCTGTATTTTCAGAGTCTTCTGAAAGGTAAAAATCCTGTCAGAATCGTAATCCTGGGGGAGGAATTGAATATATTATTTGTTTTTAATTTTCACCGAATTCTTAATAGAAATGAGTTGCACAATTCTTTATTTCTGAATGGATTGACTTAGCCAAAATTATATGTAGAGCTGCGTCTTGAGTACAGTGGGCTTCCATTCTGCAAATAGTGCCAGGTGTCTAAGGGTTTCTCTGGGTTTCTTGTGCAGATTGAATAAGGTAGTGCTCACGTTTGAAACAACTGTTTCAGACAGTGATGCCTTTCTTTGTATTTAGCATAATACTTTGGATCAGCTTTAAATGTCTTTGCTAGTTGTGTGACAGGAGTGTAAAACACCAGCTCAGTAAAGATTATCTTGATAATAGTTATATTTTCAAGTGGATTGTGCTCAGAGTAGTTTCTGAGTAAGCTAGGATGGTTTGCTCTCCCATATGTTGATGTCCTTAATCATGGGTGGTGTTTCAGTAGCTCATCCAGACTTCTTCATATCAAGCATTCTATTTTTATATGAGAGCACTTTTCTTCTTTCAAAACAGCTCTTTGCTGAGCTTCTCTGATTGTATGTGCTTCTACTGAAAAACTTACCTGCTTACTTGCAAGTGCAACGTACTCAATACAAATGTGATTTGGGAAGGAGTGGATGAGTTTGTAATAACAGTAAGGACTGTTTAGGCCAATAATTTCACACCCTGGTGGGAACATTGCACTTACCATGATTTAAATTGTTTATTTGCACATGTAAGTGCCAAATGTTGCTATGCAAACTAAAGGTTAGTAGGGAGCAACAGCAGTATTAATTTGGTTTCATAAACATTCCTAGACTGCTTTGGGGAATATTATGAGCACTTTTTAATTTCTGTTATTGCTGGCTCATGAGTAGTGTATGCAGAAGAAATATTTCAGAATTTAATAATGGGCATAATTTATCAGTTATGGTTTGTTTCTCCAGTTAGTAGCCTAACCAAACTTTGCAGATGTGCAAATATACCTACTTTCAGAAAGTGTCAAGGTGGGAAAGTATGCATTTGTACTACAGTTCGTCTGAGGGTGCAGTATAAATACTTCTGGTGTGTGACTGGCTGGAACCAATCTGTGGACTGGTCACTGGTCTGTTCCAAAGTCTGTCTTCCTTCAGAGTGAGAACAGTGTTATTGTAATTTTAAGGTTTTAATGCCCTGTCAGATTCCTCTCCCATTTAAAGTTAAAACATTTGTATTAGTTTCTCTTGAAAGTAATGGATTGTGCTCATCTAATTGTTCTTTCTAGTTTTGCATGCTTAAAAAATTCTGATTTTAAGAGGTTAATATGTCTCCTTGTTCATTACTACTTTTTAGCAGCTACCCAAATCAAAGCGAAGTTATGTGCTGTGGAAGATAACACATTTCATGTTATTCTTTATGCAACAGTAAAAGGTGAAAAGGTAGGATACTTCTGCATCTGCAAACCTGTTGATGCACTTAGCAATATAAATCATAATTTTGCAATTTTTAAGGCTGAAGCGTTACTAATGAGTTTTGTCATTTGTCAGATACAGTAAGTGCTGTGTTACTTATTAAAGATACTTCAGTCATGTTAAAAATTGAAGTCATAGAGTAAGTTACTCTCAATTGTTTTTGTTTTTTTTTAGAAAAAAAAAAGCAAAATATTATAAAGGTATCTGTATTAGGAGGAGTCTTTGATTTAAAAGTTGCCACATAAATAAAAAATATGTGAAGGCTAATAATAGCATTAAAACCAGAGCACTTTCTTTTTAAGGTAGAATTAGCAGAGGTAACTTGGACCTAGAATTATTCTTGGTTTGTTTTTGTGTGCTGTTTTATTGTCTGTGTTGGTGAGTGTTCGTTATTTGTGTTTGTATTCCATTGGTACCTGTTTTAAACCTTTAGAATATTTTCTGTGCTTAAAACAAAGTGGAATGTCTTCGAGATTCTTGAAAAGTATTGAAAATTATTTATGCCAAATTGCTGTGCATCCGTAGTGAGATGTAACTTTAAAAATAAAAATACTGAAGTAGCAATTGAGGTGGATTGCTATTTGAATTAATTATTACACTTCTGTGCCTTTTTGGTATTAAACTATATTTTGCAGTCGATTAGCTGAAAACTCGTTAAATAGCAGTTCGTGCTTGCTTTTGCTGAAGACTTCATCCTCAAACATGAGGGAAAAACTAGCACCACTTTCCAAAATGTATAATTTCTGCTAATATTGTACTATAGCTGCCATTAGGCTTAAGCAGCCATACAGTAGGTGTAAAACTGTTCATTTGCATCTGTTTGGAGTGTTCTGCCAACATCTTTTGTGCTGGAGCTGTGGTCTTTACTGCAGACAGTAGCTTTTCATGTATGCATGAAGTCTAAGACCTTCTATCAGTACAGAATCATAAATGGTAATAGAGTCACTGACCCCTGAGCCAGTGGAGTTCTAGAGTTTTGGGTATGGTTTTTCTCTGCCACGCTTTGATTCTCTCTGAGTCAGAAGAAAAATCTGCTTTACTTCTTAAGAGTTTTATCTTCTTAGGGCTGACAGAAAAGGTTCATGCTTTTCCAGAGAATTTTGTACTCTATTAAATTTACAGCTAATTAAAATCTGTTTAGAGAAGATACTGGAATATATGGCTTCTTTTTGTCTTCTGGATTTAACATTATTCAGAAAGCACTAATACTGCTTAAGTGATACTACCATTTAAAGCTTGAACTATGAACAAGTATGTGATGTTGATACTGGTCAAGTATCTTGGGTTTGTTTGTTGTTTTTTTTTTTAGCTGTGTATTAATGATGACCTTGTCTCAAAGAACTTTGCTTATTTTGAGAAAGCTGAAGACAATATTCAAAGTCCAGCAGAAGAACAAGAGAACCAGACGTCATTAAGTGTTGTTAATCCAGCACTTGCTTTGAGGCCAGTGCAGTTGCAAGAGAAGGTACCAGTGAATCTTGAAGCAGGTGGGAACAATGTATGTCAGAAATATATGTTATGTATCTTTAATTGGATATGTTGAATCTGAGCCTCCTGTCTCAGTTTGAATCCAATAATTGGATCAAATAAAGTTGTTAACAAAAGGTGTTTGACATCACAGTCATCAAATCACCAGATGCAGGAATATTTTAGGGTGTTCTTTGTTTGTTTTGTAGCGTATATGACAAAAACCGAGAGTGAGTTCTATTGGTGTTTGTTAACATGCTTAATAGCATTATTAAAATTACTTATTTCATCAGTTACTGTTGGTTTTGTGTCTGAATGGATTAATTTTAAACAGAAATAATTGTAAAATTGTGGGATTTGTGAGTTGGGGCATGTGTAGTGATTCACGTCCTTTAAAAGGTATGCAGCTTTCCATCCTGCTGGAGATTATTAATATTGGCAAGTATTATGGGAAACTAAAGAAAAATACTGTGGCTGTAAATAACGATGTTTTTTTCATGTGTTCAGGTAACTTGAACACTTCTGATCTTCTTCCTAGGTTGTCCTGTTTCCAGTTCCTCTCTTGAAAAGACATATCAAACGTCTAACGTGGATCTGAATGAAAATAATGAATCTGTAAGTATTGTGTTTTGTAATAAATTCACAAAAGTGAATTGTGTTAACATGCATCAGACAGATAAGGAATGCTGTAGTCATCTGGGCAGTTCTTCTGCATAACACATCTGTAAGACTTTATATAGCTGAAGTAGAGTGTTGGGTTTTTTTTTCTTTAATGGAGTAACATTAAAAGAGGAATACACTATAGTACTTGAAAAGATCATGCCTTCTTTTCACGCTTCTTTGCTATGGTTTTCTGAAGATGATAGCTGTATACGGTAGGAATTTTAAGTTTTCTGAATATGAAAGAAGATGAGCTTTGGTGCTGTCCTAAAAACAAAACAGTCATTATGCTATAGCATGGTATGCATTTCTTATTTGTTCATTAATACTTCTAATGCCTAATCTACTTTCTTGCAAAGTTTTCTTTATTTTGCTTGCTGTTGTTTTGTGAAGTGTTTTAAAGAGATGAGTGCACAAGGGTTGAGTTGGTTACTGCATTACACAGTTGAAGGTAGTTCCTATATCAACGAGAGGAACAGAGTATAAATCCATAAATCATAGGCAAATAATGACTGGTAAATTGATCCAGTCTCTGCTTTTCTCAGAGTGAACATGCTATTTTTTGTCATGTTATGTTAGATGATTTAAGGGAGAAATTATCTTTTCTGATAGCATTGTAAGTAGTTCTTCTGTCATCTTGGAGGAAAAAATGAGTTTTACAGAAGCTATGATTTTGGTTTTGTGGTTTTTTTTTAGCTTTACTGAGTGTTGGAGGATGACAACTGCTACAGAACTTAAAGTCAAGTACCTTAAGAGATTTTTTTTTTTGGGTCGGGGGTGGGGAGAAGGAAGTAATATTAGTAGTAGTAGATGATTATCCTGCTCTGCTCCTGTAACATTCTGTAAATGGCCAGCTGAACTATTCTGCAGCTACTTGATGTTAAACTATGTATGGCCTTCAATACTGTCTTTTACATACATGATTCCAGAGATTTCAAAACCTTAATGAAGAAAGAAGCTTTGTCTTTCTTAGCAACAAAATTGAGCCAACTTCAGTTTTGGAAAAAGCACCCCTTCACGATAATCTGAAAAAGGTAACACCAGTATTTAATTTTTTGCTGAATTTTTCCTAACAAGTTACTGTACCCTCGCTTTATAAACTATATATGATACTATAATATGTTATTTTGGTTGAGAAATGTCTTAAGATGTTTTTCATGTAATGAAATACAAGTTTTACAGGTGTCTGTGTCAGCATCTCTTTAAGAATCATTGATTTCTACTGGTATATTAGCCAGTAGTCATTTTTACACAGTAATTTAACTTTTTTTACATATTGTGTGTTAAGGATATTTATTGTGAAATAGATCAAAAAGCTCTCAAAACACTCCATGTTTTGTATAGTTTTGTAAATATATTAATACACAGTTCTCACGTGAAACTTTTAATATCTCATTTCTTAGGAACTTTCTCAGGAAAAGTTTTTAGGCCCTAATATTACAGAATCTTACTGTTGGCCAGCAGTAGCTCGAGGATGTGACGTAGTTGCCATCTCCTATCAAGGAAATGACCCTTTATTATATATTCCACCAGTTCTTGCTTTCTTACAAGTGGAAAGTTGCTACAAAGCCTTGCCAAAAAGAAATGGAGTATGTATATATTAAAATACTATCAGATTTTCTGTTTTGAAGTGCAGATGTAGTATAATAACACAAAAAATAATGTATTTTATCTAATGTGATCTTCATGTAAGTCCTCTGCATAAAAGCTTACGCAGTTGGACTTCATGAATATAACAGAGACATAGAGTAATATTTAACAAGTGATTATTGTTACATCACTTTGATTCTTAAGCTTTATTTTTACAGGGTTAGTCTGTATTTGTATTAGCTGTTTAAAATAGTGAATTTTTTTTCTGTAACTTGCATTAGGTCACAGAAGCATGGAACTATTGAAGTTGTAAGGGTCTTCTGTGATGATGATGTAGTGCAACCTGAGTTATGAGCAGATGATGCTGCTATTAAATGTTTAGACTTCTTACGCTAGTTACTGCATGTGTCCTTGTCTCAAAGTAACCTGACGTATGTTTCCTTTGGATCTCTAAGATCTGCATTTATTAGATGATGCAGTAGTAAAAGTTTTGTTTTGGAAACACTTGAAGGCATCTTTTTTTAGACTTATCTTTGCCCTAAATGTTGTCATAGTACAGCTCTAGATAAGAGTTTAGAATTAAACACACAATTTACATTGTATTTTATGTTTGTAGCCGCTGGTGCTTATTTTATGTCCTGGTTGGAAGAAGGCACAGCTTGTTTTTGGTTTACTGAAAAAATACGGCAGATTCTCCAGACCACTTCATCCGATGTTGGTAATACTTGGTAATAAAAAAGAAGCTGAAACTATGAAAATCCAAGGATGTAAGAATACTTTATTTTCTTAATCTTCCTTAAAAGCAGTGTAGGCTGACTTAATGTTGGGAAACTGTGAAAGAAGTAATTAAGTTACTCATTTATAAAATGATGATACTATTTCTTTAATTCTGTAACTCCATAGTGATGTAGTTCAGTAGTACTGTTTAACGGTAAATTGTATTAGGGCAGTTCTACTACCTCCATGTCTTTTTATGAACTCCATTATAATAATTTTTCCTTCAGGTTAATTTCATCTTCATTTCATGAAGATTATACCGTATTAGGAGTGATCAGTGACTTCTTTGATGTAAAACTAAATTTGTAATTGCTTTTTGTTGATACCTGAGCATCTGTTTTTACACCCCTTACTCAAGTTAAAGTGCCTGGTAGATGAATTAATATGTATTGTGATACGTGTTGGTATGTTTGCACTTACCAGGATTGTGTGAGTGCTTAAGCTACAACATATACTTGATTCCTTTATTTTCTTCATTTTTCTAATGTGGAGACTGCTTTTGCAAGTAACTAAACGTTTAAATTCTGCATATCTGCTTCTGAAGTTTTCCTGAAGTCTGTGACTGGAAAATGAAGTGGCTTTCATTATCTTATTGTCATTAAGTATATGTGGAATCATCCATGTTGCAGAAGAGTACCTTAAGTGATCATCTGGTGGTCTTGTTGTACCCTAAAGTGTTTTTGCTTGTATTATTTGAAACGACAAATTAGTAAAATACTAATAGCCTTTTCTTCTAACTTACAGGTGAAATAATTGTGACTACGCCATATAGCCTCCTGAGGTTGTGTGAATATCACCTTTTATTTTTTTCTAGACTCTGCCATTTTATTTTGGATGAAATTGAGGTACTGTTCTCTGAAGCTACTGAACAGGTAAATGGATTATGCGTTCTGATAGTAAAATGCATTTTATTTCTAGTGCCCCAACAGTCTTGAAGAGAGTGGATGACAATGTAGATACCAGCTTTCTTCAACCCCTGTTTCGGAGTTGAGAAAAGACAAAGGAATTAGAATTGTATACGTATTTCTGGTAGACTGAAACACTGGAAGAATGTATTTATAGTCTTAGAGTCTGTTGTAGTGGAAATGCTAAGTTGTGGCTTGAAACAGTGATTGAGCGTTTTGTGGGGCCAATCCAGGGGAGCTCAGGTGCATGCAGTGCAATTGAGTGACTGGAAGGGGTGGAGCCAGGGTCTGCCTCTTCCCAGACTTCATTTAAGGGTTGGCAGTGAGGGTTAGGGGGTATCACTCTGGAGATCTCTGCATTACCTGAGGCCTTCAAAGGGTAAGCAGGTTCTTGCTTTTGTTTCTGAATTCAAAGCTGCTATGTTTGTGCTTACCATTGCTTGCTACAGTCTAGGACTTTGCTACCCTGCTATCATTGCTGTGCTTGCCATCACATTATAATGTTACATCTAGTTATCTAATTTCTCATTTTTTTCTTTTTTTTTTTTTAATTATCATTTGGAAAGCTGTCTTGTCTTGTTTAATGCTGCTGTACCATTATACTTTCTCCATTTGCTGTGAGTGGTCTCTCAAACATTTGGTTTGTTTTCAGTTTGGTAGTGGTACCTACAGTGGAGGAATCCTTAATTTCCTTTTAAGGCTTGCATCTTCTGTCTGTAAGGAACTTTCTTTTTCCTCTTATCAGTTATAACGTTTTTATCAGATGTTATGAACGACTGTAGTTCAAGAACTCTATGTTGGTAAGCTCCTTACATTTTGTACAATGAAAGGCAGAAGTAGACGAATATGTACTCTCAGAAGTAATCAGAAAAGGCCTTGGTGTCACTGTAGGCAAGGAGAAGCTGTTCCCAACATTCACAGAAACTAGGAAGACAAGTAGCATTAAGTTCCCCATCTGATTAGGTTACATATGCATTTCACCAGCCTTCAAATAACAGTTTATATCTTAAGGTGGTTTTTTTGTTCTTTTTTTTCAGTCAGGGTGCTGTTGACTTGCAATGCTGGAGTACATTTTTTTCTAAAAGATTTTTTTGTGAAGGATTTCAATTCTTTGGTTCTTAGCAGTGTTGTCTGTGATCAATTAATGCCATCAATTCAAGAGAAGGTGTAGGTTTGTTTGTGTGTATGTGAGCACTGTTGCTTCATGCTGTCCTCTCACTTTCTTCTTGCTTCAGAAGGTGTTGAAATAATAGGGTGGAAGTGCACAAACCACAAATTCTGTTTTGGGATATGAAACGAGTCTTGTTGGTTGGTGGTGTGGAGCTTTTTGTTGGTTTTAGTTTAGTTGTTTGTGTCAGGAGGAACAGTACTCTCCGCTGTTTTTACAAACTCATTATAATGGAATAAGATTGTAAAATTGTTTTTTATTTTATAGGTTTTTATTATATTAGATTACTACAAGAAAAATCTCATTACTGAGGAATGGAAATATTCACCACGTCAAATTATTGCTGTTGGAACTCAGTGGAATAGACATATCCGAAGTTTAATAAAGGAGTTCATGGATAATCCTTACATTGTGATAACAGCTTTGGAAGAGGCTTCCATTTATGGAAATGTACAACAGGTAAAAACATAGTTAACAAATAATGACATAAACAACAGAATATCTTGGAGATTATAATGATCATGTTCAGTATACATAGCTGCTCGGTTTTTTGTTAGTTTGTTTTGACTGCATGGTGCTGGAATTGCAGCAGGTTGTTCAGCTGTACCTTGTGCACATGAACTGAGGTGGTTGTTGGGAAACATACAAAATAATCTCTGCATTATCTGAATGTGATTTCCTTTCTAGGACTGAGTTGAAGATACTCCCTCAGCTATCTGCTGTAATGCAAATTAGTCTGGATTTTTAATAAGCATTTGCAAATCATATAGATTGCACACAAAAAAGTGAAAGTTCTTGCATTGGTTGATAGTGAGTGGCAGATCTACATGACAAATTTTCCTAAAGTAGAACTAGTAAAAAACATTTTCACCGGTGCATACCATGCAGTGGAGAACTTATTTTTCTAAATCTTAAGCCAAGGTAGTAAGACCTCTTAAGTGCTTGTTTATTTAATTGCTGGTAAAGCCTTTACCAGCAATTAAATAGCCTTTAAATATTGAAGTTTTTAAGTGCATCCTGAATTCTGTTGTCTAAAAATAATTTAGAATTGAAAGTTTTGAGAAACTTGTAATGTTAAGTATTCTAAGTCCAAAATAAGAAAACACATCCCTTCCTGTGAGAAGTCTAATAAATGGTTGAGCAGAAATGAAAATGTCAGTATTTTGATGCTCTTCTTAATAGAAGTATTTCAGGGAGTGCAATGTGCTTTTTGGAGTGTAAAAGATACATATTTTTGGTGGTACTTGAATTGAACCCAAAGTTCAATTAAAAAATTATTTAAAATTGAATGAGTGAGAAATCGTAGTTGTAATTTTAATGGAGCACTTTATCAGATGCTTAAATATAGGGTTTAATTTCTGAAGTAAGTATTTTCTTCTGGAAGCTGTCGTAAGTTTATCGCTGTGAGAATTGTATTTCCTGTAAACTCAAGATTAGCAACCATTTACTGTTTCTGTTGTGATTTAGGCCGTATTATATAAGAATGCACAGTACTCATTGAAATGAAAAATATGTAGTAAAATAGATGGCTGATATTATAATCCATACATATTTTATATCAATTTCTAGGTTGTGCAGCATTGCGTGAGCAGTGAGAGGACTGCTGTGTTACTGAAAATATTGGATTTTACCCCTAATAATGTTCAGAAGGTTCTGGTTTTCACAAATTCCGTAGATGAAGTAGAAATAGTACATGAGGTAACAAAGTACCTAAATTTATAAGTGCCTTCTTTAGTTGTTAAGATCAACAAGTTAGCTTCTAGGAGTAAATGGACGTAGGTTGCTCTGAAAGTAATGCCTCCTGTTTGTTTCCATGGAAACTGACAGATATGAAGAATACAGTTAACGCTCTTTAATAGAGCAAATTCTCATTCGCAGAACACTGTTTTTCTACATAGTTGCCACCATCAGTTGTGTGTTTCTGCCAGCAGTGATCAGCTTGCATGCTCTGCTTGTAAAAATCTGCAGCAGCAGGAGAGGTGGCCTGCCGTCACCACTGCTGAAAAGCACTCCTTGCCACCTCACTGTGCTGATGTCCACTGCTTGGTCTCCACAAATGTTCAGCAAGTGCTGATGAATGTCAGTGGGTGCAAATTTTTCTGCATGAGGGAATTAAATTCCACACTGTGGCTTCATCTGCACTTCCATGTCAGACACCAATTTGTCAGATTGTTCCTCTGCTGCCCCTTGTAACATGTTGATGCTGTGTGACAGAGCATTAGTGGGGAGGTTCAGCCTCTACTGCCAGATCCACCAGCATTTTCCACTGACATTGTGACCAACGTGATAAAATAGGAGGTGTTACTTCTGGAGGAGTCCTTGGAGAATTGTATGTTCATTATTTCTGCTCAAAAATATCTGTAGTCCTGCCTTTTTGCTGACTAGGACAAAGTATCCCTGCCAGGGATGTATTACACAGAATGCATTCATTCCTTACAAAGTTTGTAACTGTCTCTCAGATCAAAATGTTCAGTTAGAATCTAGCTGGCTTTTTTTCTTGGTTAAAGTTCTGTCAGTTAATTTTAATGACTTAATTGTTTCCAAGAGTGGTTGAAGGGGAGGAAAACCTAAGCAGCAATGTTAAAAAATTGCACATGTTGCTTTTTACTGTGGAGTTACAGAAATTGTAGAAGACTCTCTGAGTTGAAGTGACATTTTATGTCATGGTTTGTTAAAAACTGGCAGAAAACAGCTTCAAAAAAACCTATATAAAACATGTGGATTTAAACCTTTTGTTCTACAACTGTGTACTCTGCACTGTGGAGAAAGCTAAAAATGAGTTTTCCTGCAGTTTTCTAATTCTTCAAATAACATGGCAATGAATAGCAATACAAAAATCCTTTCGTCTAGGGAGGTGGTTGAGGCACCATCCCTAGCGCTGTTCAAGAAGCGTTTAGATGAGGTGCTAAGGGATTTAGTTTAGTAGCTTAGTGGGTAGGGATGGTGATAGGAGGATGGTTGGACTAGATGATCTTGTAGGTCCTTTCCAACCTAATGTATCTATGAATCTATAAAACTAAAGATACCTTCTGTACTTTGTCTCTTTGCTGCTACTCAAACAGCATGAAGTAAGAGTAGTTCAGTCTGATCTGACTGAGAAGCAAGAGTTGTGAAGCAGAGCTGGACAGGATGGCGGAGATATGGTAGTGGAGGAGACAGGCTATGAAGACATTAGATTGAAAGCCTTTAGCTGTAACTTCAAGGGTGGTATAGCAAAAGGGGTGTATGCTTGGGCTGTTTGTACCTAATAGGAATATGTAGGTCAACCCTGAAATGCACAGTTATTTTCTCTTCTGGAAGCAGGAGTAAGTCCTGTGTCCTTTAAAGTATTCTTACTGTGTGGCTACTTTGTGATTGAAGACTGGTAACAGTAACAAGTTTGCCTTGTAACTACGGCATGTTTTCTTTGAATGTCTGAGGGTTACATTTCTTCAAGTTTATCAGAACTGCGCTGTTTACAGATAGCACCATTTAAAAGAAAGAAGGAGAAAAGTGTATTAGTGCTACAGAAAAGTTTATGCTTTTAGAGGAAGTTTTTAGTGATCTTTTTATATACCAACTTTGCATATCTGAAATGGCAAACAAAAGAAATAAAGTATAAATTAATTCCATACTATTACCAACTTTAATAGTTCTTGGTTTGTGTAGGAGATGAGTAACCTTCATCTTCAGTACTTTTCACATAAACAACCTAAGAACTTCACTGTTTTCCCCCTTTTGCCCTCAGTTCTTTATATTAGCAAAGGTATGTCAGATACTAAGGTCAATTACTGGAGTTTCTTATAGCAGCTATTACTGTATTGGAAGAACATAGAATTTTTATTTTGTCATCAGGCACTGAAGGGCAACTCAATATTTGCCTTCAAAATACATAAAGAAATGGAGTTTAATTCCAAGGATTTCCTAGAGCACTGGACCAAAAGCTATAGCAGTGGCAGTCATGTTGTGTTAGGTGAGTACTGTTTTGTTTTCTGGTTGTCTGTTTATTTCTTCATGGTGACTTACGTTCTACGTTAAATAATTAGGTTCTGTTCACTTTGCATTCAGAACCTCTGAAGTCATAGCATAATTATTTCCCTTATGCTCTGGTAGAGTTCTTATTTTTTGAGTTGCTTGTAATAACAAAGACTCTTTACTACATCATAAACTGCTGGAAATGTTTTCAATCCTACTGTAGTGAAATATCTGTCTGTGGCCTATGCTGTTTCTTCACTGATACTGTTACAAGATGCAGAATTGAACTAGAGGTGATGTAATACTGTGCTCCACGTACTTCAGAAATGTGTTTACTGAAAAATATAGTATCTTATGAATCTGTATAGGGAAAAGACCTTACCTTTAAATTTGTGGATTGGACAAGGAGGAAACCTCCATTGCAAATGTGATGTAATGCTTCACGTGCTTCATGTATGTCAGTTACCTTATGTGTAAACCATATGTTCAGTTTTAACAGATGACTGCATGCGGTTCTTGGAAATTACAGATGCATCTTGTGTGATACATTACAGTTTTCCTTCTTCTCCACCAATCTTTGGTCAACGTCTATACAGCATGTCTGACAACTTCCATAATGTGATAAAGGTTTGAGTAATTAATATTAACATGTGATAATTAAGAAGTGGATAAATAAAAACTGTATAAATACGTATTATTTTTAGGATTCATCTGATCAGGAACATCAACAAGCAAGGTCAGTCATACTGCTGACAGAAAGCAGTGAGTGCTGTTCTGTTGAGATCCTGCGCTGTTTGGAGCGTGCTGAAGCTGACATTCCACCAGGACTGAGTGATTTTCTGGACAGTGTGCTAGAAGCTGAAGAAAGAAAGAAGCTTGGAAGGCCATTGTGCACCTATCTTAAAATGTTTGGGACTTGCAAGTAAGGACATAAGTTTTCCTGAAGCTTATTAATCCTTCTTGCTAAAGTTTATGCCCTGAGTGATGACTGCATCTACTTCATAAGTTATCCTGTTGGATACATCTATTCAGATCAGATTTTGCCCATGATTTTTTTTGTGTAGGAATAGAACAGTGTGTCCAGACCGTCATCAAATTGATTTACAAACAGACATGCTCCAGAATGTACTGGATAGAAGTATACAAACATCTGTATATGTGACAGTAAGTTGTTTTTATTTTTCTTGGTTTTGAGTACTAAGAAGGAAAGTTGTAGTTAACTGCTTCAGCCTAGTGCTTGTTTATTTCAAATTGCATTAGTGCTACTGTAATATGTATATTTTATTTCTGGAATATTTTTTCCTGTTTAACTTTTTTCATCTGCCTGCTGAAGGGGTTGCAGCATAAAATGTGCCAGATTTTCTCCTTAGTTTGAATGGGTATTGATTTGCAGGTAATTCAGACTTGCTCTCTGATTTTCTTCTGTGTTAATGAGCTTTTTATCCTAGCTTTCAATGTGAAGAGAGTTTGTTATATTTATTACTATATATCTATATCACGTCTCATTATCTTCAGAAATAATCACTCTTCTTTCTCTGTCCCGCAATTTATTTTTTGCTTTCAGGTACTGCCTCTCCATATTGTAAATGCAACAAACTACTTTGGTCGCATAGTAGATAAACAGAAAGACAAGTATTCCGTTCTTGCTGAAGAAATCAATGAGTATTATAAGGAGACTAGTAATAGAGTCACTGTTGAAAAGGTAGAGAAGCTAGCTTTGTATGGATTCTGTGAGGAAACAGTCTTTCACAGGTAGAAATGTTTTTATTTATTCGTGTATACTTTATATATATATTTTTTAAAAAGTTCAGTATCTGATTTAAAAAAAAAAAAAAGAACACCTGCCTCCACACCATGTTCCAAGACCAGCAAGAAATGACTGCTATATTCAAATCAGTCTTTAAAACAAAGAATTTTTAAAAAACATATACTATTTTATTTGCCATATGAAAAGTACAAACACGTATACCCACAACCAGAGTTTAAGTTTTTTCACTGTGGTTTTTCTACTTTTTGTAGCAAGTAGGTGTGAAAACTTCTTAAAACTTCTTAGAACTGATTATATGAATATTAATTCTGTTTTCTTCTTCCGCTCTATGAAGGGTTCAGGTGGTTGAGACTTATTTAAAAGAAGAAGAAGAAAATGTATTCTTTAACGTTGAAATTAAATACATAGATGAAGGCAGAACTAGTCAAGTTCAGAGCTCTCAGCTTCTTCACTTACCTGCAAGATTTCAGCATCTGCCACCTCAGGCTATGGAATTTGTGGTTTGTAGAGTTAAACCCATCGATAATGACATTGAATGGAACCCAAAGGTAATAGTATTTGATTTCTTTCATTTCTCCTGAAGTTCTTCTGTTTGTGTTTATTTTCTGCAGGAAAACAGTTAGGAACTATGAATTTAGTTACCAATTTCATTGCTTACCATTGTTACCAATAAATAACTGATAGTGGGCTTGATTGTAAGAAGGTAACCTTACTATTATGTAGGCCAAGAAAAAAAGTGAAATTGTGGAATTCTGTTACGTATGATTTAAATGACTTCTTCCAGAACAAGTTATTGCTACTTTTAAATCAGTGTGGAGAGGAGCAGCCTGTAAATTAACTTGTTTGCATATCCTCCTACTTACAGATGGATATGCAAATATAATCCCTGGTGGTTTTAATATTTCATTAGTTTACTCAAGGTCTAGTTTTATTTATCAAATATTCTTGTTGTTAAGCTCAGAAGATTTTCATTACAATTGAAATCACTGCCGGTTTGTTTCGCTATACTTAAAAGGCAGTGTTTTGTTTTCCCTAGGTAACTCATTATATTCGTCAGAAAATTAGAAGAAAACCACATGAAGCAAAAGTAGTACTTACATTAGGAAATACAGTTTGGATTGACCCAATGGTATGTGTAGTATTGTTGAGTTATGTGTTTCTAACAGTGCTCCTTTACAACTAGAACATTAACTCACATCTGTTCTTCTGTTTGTACCTATTTTTATTTTAATTGGTGTTATTCGTGTGTGACTGAACTGAAATAAACTATTGGAGGGTTGTACACTCTCCATCACTGAGCATATGAAGAAGCCATCTAGATATCTTGTCTAGATGGATGTACTCTGATTAGTGTTTCCAAGTATCTAAGACCTCTTACACTAGGCTTAGTTTATTCTGATTGTTTTTATGCCTTTACTGTTTCTTTTAATTCTGTACTAGTGTGGAGAGGGACAAAAAGGAAGGTGCCAATTGTTCAAGCTGAGAGTGATTGATCATTGTATAGCTAGTGGTATTACAATTTTGTTGTTTTTTATTCAATGATCAAGTTGCTGATTGCTTTCAGGTTTTATGATTTTTTAATTCTTGCAACCTTGTAACCAGTTTTGTTTTTTGCTGCAGTGTAGAATATGCCTTTGTAATAGAAAACAAAAAACTATATACTTTTTCATCAGGATAAGAAGAATGAGAGCTCTTATTTCTGTGGGGTTTTTTGTTACTTTTTATGCTAATACCGACATCTGGATAACTTCTTGGTCTTGTGAAAAACCAGTGGGTGGTGTTGTATGCATTTTTCATAAAATGAAATTTTTTTTGCCAACATCCAGAGGCAACCCCATGAAGATCAATTGGATACAAAGACTGCAGTTCTGATGTTTAAGATGTTTAAGTTTTTATTATACTATGTCACTGCAGTAATACGATGTGATAAAATTGTTTGTCAAAACTGACTTTTTAATTTTTCTGAAAGTAGCATATTGAGGTCAGTGCCTCATTTCAGTGCTTCATTTCTGATATGACATCTCAACTTTTCTTCTTGATTTCTAGCTTTTGTTCCTATCCATAGGATGAGGGATCTAGAGAAACAGTTAAAACTGTATAGTGTATATATTGACTGTAATTTCTGGAATCAGTTCTAGGATTTCTCTAATTACTAGGTTGATTCTTCTAAATGGGACTAGCTATTGGCTATTAGAGCATTTACTACACTTTAAAAATGCTGATATTTTGAAAATGGTTAAATATTAGTAAGTTATTTACCATTTGAAATATCAGAAACAAATGGGCATGTGTCTGAAGTTTTTAGCTTAAGAATAGCTTAGAGTTGAGGAGATGCAATCTCAGCTGTGGTTTTCATTTAGTATATTTTGTAATTGAAGGTCCGGGTTACCAGGCTTTCAGATTTGAAGATATATATCAATGAATACAGCGTGCGATCTGAGATTTTGTCTACGGGTCTGGGAACTGACAATCCGGAACATGTATTGCAACTTCAGAAGTTGTGTGAGCATGTGAAGGTATTACATCACATGAAGGATTTGGAGCCTTTGTGAGTATTTCCAAATTATTTTCAGCAAATGTTTCATTAAGAAAATAACCAAATGTTTACATTATTCATTGTAGAGTGTGATTTTTTTTCATTTAAACAGAGCCACTGTTGTTTGATACTTGCTCTCCTCTAAGTAATTAGGGCACTACTCTGAGTGAGAGGGTTACATGATGTGTTTTTTATAGTAACAGCTCTGTGTACTTTGCTATTTAAAAAGAAATTAAGTGAGTAACTACTGTATGTGGTATGAAAGGGCACATCTTTCTGTGGTTGGTCAAGGATTCCAAGATTCTTCGCTTAAAATGCATACAGTGAAAGGCATTCATAGTTGTAGTTTCATCAGGCAGGTGGCTAAGCACTACACAGATTCGCTCATTTTCACACATTCCTGGTGGGATGGGAGAGAGAAATGGGAGGGGAAAAAAAAAAAACTTAGTAGAACTCATGGGTTGAGATGAAGCTATTTACTAAAAGAAAAGGAAAGGGATGGTCATTATAAGAAATGTGTGTGTATAAATGTGTACAACTAGTGATGCACAAGCAATTGCTCACCAGGCCCTGTCTGATGCCAAGCTAGCTCCCCAGGCAACAGAAGAGAGATGAACCCCCCTCCCCCCCATCCTTCTAAACTCTTGCAGAATATCTTCCCCTCCTGGCCCTTGCTGAGAATAGCTTTGGCTCTGTACAGCACTGCTTACCAGTAACTGTAAACATCGGTGTGTTGTTGTCATCAGTTTTTGTCCTAGAACCAAAGTGTAGCATCGTACCAGACACTGAAGAAGACAAATTCCAGCCAAAATTAAGGCAATAATTTTGTTGGTTGTTTTTTGTTCTCTTTGTCTTGACACACGCACATGAAAACAAAAGAGTTTTTTATTATTATTATTCAAAGGAAATACTGCTACCATCAGAGTTTTAAATATTATTCAATATTGGATTACTCTATAAATGCTTCTTACTGTGTTACTGAGCTTCATTAGCTCTGTGATGAGATCTATGGATTGCTGGAAGTGCATTTTGGAAGTTTTGCACTATTTTCAGTATATGTTTAAAAACTTGAATAGAATTTCTGACTCTTGTTTGGAGTCCTTTGAATAGTTAATGTTTTTAAGCCTTTTAAAATTAAATAAAAGTATGTTTCCCTGTGTTCAGAAGCATAAAGGAGGATACAGCTGGTCCTGAGAATGTGTCTGAACTACAGAACAAGTCCTTCGAGGAAAATTCTTCTGAAAACTGTAATTTTTCTAAAATGACTATGGGGAATTGTCTGTGTGGTAAGCATTCTCATAATTTTCCAAAAACTTGTAAGACTTGCATTCAAGTTAAGCACATAAGCGTTAACTGAGAAGTCCAGTGCAGACTTCTCTGAGTACCGGGAGCAGTTCTGCATAGCTAATACTTTAGAGTAAGCTGGAAATATCTCCTGGATAGCAGTCTGAAGATGCTATGTGATTAAACCATGTCAGTAGAGCTGTTTTACTATTTTGGGAATTCGTTGTCCTTCAAATACTCAGAATTGTTTGGCTCTGTAATGCATGAGCAGGGAATAACTACCAAAAAGAGGATGAATGTTTTGCTGTCAAAGAAATAAGCATTGAAAGAAATTAAAATCCATTGGAATATCTGAGGTGAATAACAGTGTTGTTCACTGGGAAGTCTAATTTTTATTACCTAGATTCAGAATGGTAGAGGTTAGCTTCTTTTAATCTAATATTCAAGGATTTAATATTCAGTTAAGTAGAGAACTAAAAACACACAGCTCAGTGTTAGCTATAGAGGAGGACTGAGAACAATAGAAAAATCTCAGTTTGGAGAGATGAGGGTTAAACGACGGAGGGGAAAAAAACTGCAAGGTCCTGGGATGTTTAGCATAGATGGTTTTTTATTTTATTTTCCGCCTGGTATGTGGTAAAGTGACAGTAATGTCATGTTTTACGCTATGATTGGTAGTAATATTACTTTCAGGGATTTGTTAAACAACTAAACTTTTCAGTCTAGAAGACTGAAAAGACCTTTAAATGATGCGGAGAGTGTGATTTACTTTTTTTAATATCTGTAGTATTTTCTAGTTGACATTTCATTTGAACTATTAGATGAGATCTCTCCAAGTTGGAAGCACCTGGCATAAATGCTAAGGTTATGCTTACAGTAGGAATATAATGGCTAGCAAATTATTTTTATGTTGTTACTGGGGTATTCTGGAAGTACTTGGTTTGTATAGATATTATCTTCCTGCATTTCTTATTTTTTAGATTGTGTTGCTCAAACTAAGAAAGCAGAAGACTCTTCCGTGCATCAACAGAAATGGTACAAAGTTCAATGATCTTGTTACTATTCTTGCTTTTTATTGTGAACTGACAAACAACACAGTTTCCATTACTGAGGTTTATCTGTTTTGTGAGTAAATGTGTGGTATTATAGGTGGAAATTGTTTGGGTTATGTTTAAACCAAAGACTTATCCTATCTGAGCTTTAAACTGTAGCTCCTACTCTTCTGTCTCTGCATGTTGGTTTTTAATGAGAGAAATCAGTTTTGTCTTTCTTTGTGTTAATATTCTTTGGAAAAATAACAAATAGAATAGCGTAATGATCTTAAATGGGAAATTGCGGCCCACTGTAATTTTTTTCAATGAATCTTTTATCCTTATTCCTTTGTAGATTGAACAGTGTATGTTAATATGCAATATCAAGATAAGACTGTGATATTATTCTTATATGAGGCAGTATGGTTTATTCCTTTGGATATTACAGCTAATGGGCTGTCTCCTGACTTGAAGTAATAGATGTGCTGCTCCAAAGACTGAGATTGCAGTGCTTTTGTAGCAGACTGGGCTGGCATCTTCACATGCTTTCCTGTCATTGTTATTCAGTCAGGTTGTTAGGGTTTGAGTAAGCATACAGGTGCTGTTTGTTGGCATCCAAATGGGAGAATCCTGGCTATACTTAAAGCAGCTTATTTTCTGTTTTTGGACTAACTCCAATTAAACTTTATTTTTTATAGCTTTTATCCAGAAATAAAATGGTTTGAAAATGAAGAGGCTGTTATGGTGAAGGTTAAAATAGCGAAGATAGCTGACTATAAGTGTGAATTCTCTACAGAGAGGGTGATTTTCAGGTAGGTTTAGGAATTTTAAGTTCAATAAGCATGAAGTTTGTCTATTAGCTTGCATTTAATTTAATTTTTTCTTTTGTAATATAGTGCTCGCTCAGGAGGCAAATTTTATTTGGCTGATATGGAGTTGTATCAGCGTATACTTGCTGGAAAGTCTGCATGTGTGATTAAAGATAAAGAGGCTATTATTGTCCTCAGAAAAGAGAAGAAAGGATCATGGTGCAAGTTACTAAAGAACAAGGTGAAGTGGAAATTAATCTATTACTGAATGTTCCCAACATGTTATCTGTTTAAGTTCAGTTATTTCAGACTGTTGTTTTTGTTAACAGAATCCTCGTGTGTCTTTTGACTATGAGTATCTGAAAGATTTTGAAGACAAAAGCCCTTTTCCAGTTGGTAAGGAATGAAAAAATAAGTGTCTATTGTGCATGAAATAATTTGCATCCTAATTTGTAACCTACATTTTATTTAAAATACTAAATTATTTCATATATATAACTCTTGCTCAACTGTGAAAAGATGAGAGAATCTTTACTATCAAACCACAGGCAGATAGCGGATCTTTTTCTATCAGAGTAGCATAGAAAAAAAGCATTTTAGTGCAGTATTTTGTAGCATTTTGGACTAGTCTGTAGCTGGAAGGTCTTGGTTTTGTTTTATGGATATTAAGCTTTGTTAATTGTTTCTAGGTACTGGAAAGCTGCATTTTGCTGATCCAGTAATGGAAGAACTGGTTGACTCTTGGGAAGACAGTGGCTCAGAAAGTGATGAGTAATTGGGAGATCCATCTTTTTGTTTTTTTTTTTTTCCTGTAAAGGATAACATTGCAAAGTAGTATCTGTTGCATAGAGTTACTCCCAAAATTGATGGAAGCTTATGTATAGATTGCAGAATTGTCTTTAATTTTAGGTGGAAGAGGGTAAGCAAAATGCTTACTGCTTGGGTTCTGAGCATCTGAAGAAATACTCTACAGGATGACTTCATAAATATTTTCCAGTGTCTTCACTTCAGAACTGTTGGCTTTAATGATTATGTGCAAATATGTATATGTATTTAAATAAAGAGCTTCTAGTTTCTGAGTTTGTTTTGGTAGCAGTAAATAATTCTTTATAGTTACACAAGTTCTGATGGCCAGTCAATTGCTTCTACCATAACCTTTATATGCATACAGCATCAGCTTTGTAACTGCCTGTTTGTCAGTTCTGTGTGAATAAATTCAGATGGCTATCTTTATTTGACTGGAAATACTTTGACTTGTTATAACATGAAGTTCTGTTTGGTAACTATAGTAGCTAACTACTGTACAACATCAATGGAATGAGGAATGAGTATTGTGACAAAACGTTCAGTGCTTACTTTCAATTTCATGTTTTCACTTTTCCTGATTTCATGTCCTGTCACTTATCTAAAGATTCTTGGCTCGTCTGCAGAATCTTGGGATAGGCAGACAAAGCTTTGCACTTTCATATGTAATCTTTCAGTAAATAGTTTTCCACTGTTACATTTTTACACATTAAAAAAAATCTCACAGTAAAATAGTAATGTAATAGCTATTCATAGTACATGAAACTGGTACATATCTTTTCATCTGTAGGTCTTTGAACATGTTAGTTTCTCCAGTAAACTATATGATGGCTTAGGATAGGAACTTTACAGATTTATTTTGAGAACCTTAAATTTTTCTTGCATTTTTAACTAATTTACTTGCTATTTGGAGATCATTCTTTTGAGGAACTTTAGAATGCTCTTGCTAGTATCTTTGAGATTTGTTTTAATATGGTTATGCTAACAGTTTTTGTAATATACAGAAATTTATTGTATACAAATATTAAGAGTACTTCTGATGACAGTGTAAAACTAGCATGTGACAGAAAGTTGTGGTAATTGTAATGCTACTGGGAATCTGGTTACAGTTCAGCTTAGTTTATAATAGGGACTGGCAAAGCTGCAATGGTTTTAAATGTACTTCAGGAGAGTGTTTGTTAAATATTTAAAATATGTGTACTCAAGAGTTGTTGAGGACTTACCCCTCAGTATTTCAAACAGTCTTTCTTAAATTAATCACTTCAAAATATTAACAAATTACTTGAGAAAGTTCTTTATCCATTTACTGTGAGGGAGTATAGTAAGTAAGTAAAGGAGGTTAACCAAAACCCATCAGTTTCTTGGCCAGGGAAACTTGAAAGCTGCATAGTCATGTATATAAATGTGAAATGCTTTTTCAGTTTTATTTTTGTCAGCTACCAAAGGAAGCGTTCCTGGAATGGTGAAGTTAGTCGTGTAAACTCAGGTTTGTGCTGAGGATAGCTTCTGTTGCTTTTACTTGGTGTTCTCTACCTTAGATGGTATGGGAGAAAAATGTATGTACCTTGAGAAATTAATCCTTAGCTGATGACTCGTGTTTAAAAAAATAGTCATTCTTTTGTTCTTTGATGTGATTTTTGTTCTTACTTGATTCCCAAGTCCTCAGTCTTCAGTTTTTTTGGTGACCAGTATTTGGTCTGAGAAACTGAAGATATTCTGTTTTGTCACTTCTGTTTCTGAGTCTTGGTGTTGGTGTTGCTGTAAATGAGCTGCTGTACTTCTCTGTCCTTTCAGCAGGAAGGAAAGAGGTATTCTGACCAAGTACTACTGGTGAGTTTTACCATGATTTTAATTGGAAAGTTCCTCTTATTTGAAGTGATACTAGTGTATAAAAGAAGACAAGCTTCGCATATTAGCAAACAATGAAATAGACTCTGCTGTGAACTGATTTGTCTTAGAAAAATTTTATTCATATGTTTAGCGTTATTCACATACTAAGTAGCGTTGCAAAAATGCTGCACACCAGTATGAACATATCAATTCAGAAAGCTTAAATGTGTCCCAAACTAAATGGAATCTCCTTCAACTGATGTAGCACTTAAAAATGCTGTATCACAAACAAAATATTTTATTCTGCAACTTCCTCTGGTGGAACAACTTCCAAGAGCATCTGAAGGTGCATAGTGATGGGCTCTGAGAAGGAAATTTACTTTTTTAGCTGCTTTATCAGGAAAAAAGTATTTATAGTCAGATTAATACAGTTTGTCTTAGTTAAAAGTATTCCTTGAAGTTGTTGTCTTCTTCATATCTCAGACTTTAAAGGGGAGGGAAATCAAAGCAAGCTAAAATATTCTAGGGTTTCTAAAATTGCTCTTTATAAAGTAAACTATTTCTAATTGCATAATTATGTAATATGTGATAACTCAGGCTGGGGAGAGAAACACCTGGTTGTATTTTTTTTGTCTGTAGAACTATTAATTCTGTTTGCTGATTCTGATTTCAGTTTTCCTTTCAGAAATTCCTGCATGTCACATTTTCTTTGAGATTGTTAAGGAGTTCCTTTTGAGATTAGGTGAAATCATTTTATAAATGATCACGCTGAATTTTTGCAGCTTTCAGTTTGCTCAACAGTACTGTGATTAATATTGGTCTTAATGTTGTTGTACTTAGTAAGCATGATAAAATTGGTAACTTGAGCCAGTAGCAGGGTGTTCTGTGGCATAAGAATATTTGCTGCTCTCTAGTTAAAGACCAGAGAAACTTTCTGAAGAGCTAAATTTATGGTTAAAGTAGTTGGACTCATTAAAAAAGTTCTTCGTGTGACTACAGCTATGTATAGCTCTGCAAACTAAGTTTCTTCGTTGCTTTAGTTTGGACATCCTTTTATTTTACTGGAATGGTTCAACACTTTTCATTGACATGGAGTGTGCTTTGCTAATGTTATCTGTCTGGAAGATTGCCTCCCTTTCTCTTTCCCCTGCTACGTGGTTTTGTTGTGATGGACCATAAAATGAGCTCTGTTGGAGTAGTTACTGTAAGGCTTAGGAATGTTCTGTTGAATTTGGTGATTGAGGTATACTTACTTGATATTTTTTGGGGCCACTTGAACTTGAAATGAACAAAAAGTACATAAAATATAAGTCCACTTAGTATAAATAAAACACAGTACAAATAGGCCAGTTCAGGTGCAGTGATGATTGGTGCCAGTACCAATAAAATGGATATTAATGTCATTATAACTGGAATGATGATAGGTATCTGCAAGTTAAAAAAAAGATAAAATAAAATAAATCACAAGAACTATATGAGTTGTTCTACCATTCTTACAGAAGTTGTGTATACACAGTGCAGATTTTCATTGCCTTATGAGATTTCTGGAACTAGATCTGGCAATTAAAAATAGCAAGAATATGGATAGGGGAAGTCTTTTAAGTTATTAAAGAGTATCTCTTTGTATTGCAAATTGTGGTATAATAATCCATTTTAATGGATTTGGGACTTCAGTACAGTGGACTCTCAGCTTTGGCTGCTGACTTTTAGTTTCCCATCCCTGAAAATCTGAAAAATTTTCTACCTGTGGCCTACATGAGTGAAAATAAACATTGCCTGGGCTCCTTTCTAGTCTTTGAGCTTTGTACTAGTGCAAAACTTGAAGAAGGACCCACAAATAGATGTCTAGATTTCATGTGGGGCAGAGTCATCTGCCTCAGGATGTTGTGTAAGTAGCCAAACTTCTAGAATTAGTTTATGCTATTCATGGAAACAGAAGAAAAGCCATACTGAATGCTGAACTTACCTTAATTGGTCTCTTGAGTTCCTTTCTTGTAAATCTCATAACAATAAGTGCAAGTACACTTAAACCATAAAATATCCAGACTGCGAAACTGAAATAGTTTATAAGTGTATTAATGTCTCCAGGGATAATATAAATAATAGTAATTGCCCCCTAAAAATAGAAACAGAAGTTAGCATAGCCTGTTAGAAAAGGAGGTAGAACTACACTTATGTCTGAGTATGGGTGTATGTTTACAGTATTCAATGCCTGATTTGTGCATGTTTTTGCTTAAACATTTGAGTATGTGTGAATTGCAGCTTCTTCTGTGCACTTCTGATTACCTTTTAAATTAAAAGACTGAAATTGTGTGTGCTAATTCATTCTGTTGTTCACTGTGTGGAATGAAGAGAATATATTAAATGGTTTTTTTTGTTATTGAGTTTACTGGAAGTGGATGGAGCAGTAAAACTTTGAGTTTGTCTGGTTTAACCTTCACATAAACAGATAAAGTATAAAAATTGTCTAATTTCATTTTAAAGTACATCTACTAAATGTAGAGACCTCTTTTTACATGGTAAGATGTAAATGCATTCTTACAAGGAGGCGATAGAGCAGGAAATGTTTCACAGGCGCCCTGTGAAATGAAGATTTCCCTGATGCCAGTGTTCTAATTTAACTTACATACTATGGATTTTTATTTGAAAATTCATCTGTGGAATGGAACTTTATTTGAAAAGTTCCTTTTCTTTTACGGTCTTTTTTCCTAATTCTTATTTTCCTGTCATTTGTAGTCATATGCAAATCATAATCCCACAGAGATGTACAGACACGTCAAGACTGCTGGTAAGAAATTTTGGAAGCGCTTCCTAACATTTTTTTCGTGATTTCTTTTCTCTGTGCTTAGTATGTATACTTACATAAAACATGATAGCAGGTGCTGGTGTTAAGCGCTTAACACTAATGTAAGAGAGCACCTCTAACATGTGCCCTTCACGCCCTGCTACATAAACCAGTCTGAAAAAAAAACAAAAACAAGGCAAGCTTGTTAGCATGGCACAGAGTTCAAGTGGGTTTACTCCCCCGAAAAGAGGGGGAAGGGGAGAGTACCATTCATCTTAAGATTTGTTTTTGTTGAGTGGCTGCACCTGATTAGAATTTCCTGTGGTATACGTCACTGTTTCCTTTAATATACAGTGGTATTTAGGGAATATTGCAGTAAACTGAAATAGTGGAAATAACTGATGTTAAAGCTCAGAACTTGAAAGTAATTCTGTTTTCAGAATCATTAACTTTCGTGCTTTTACCTGGAATTGTTTTGGGGAAAAAAAATTAAGTACTTGTGTCTTTTAAGAGTATTTTAATATTTTTCCTTGTCAAATAACTCTTGACAGCCTTCTGCTAAAGTCTGTACAGTCCTATCATGTTCAGATTGATATCTTTTTAAATAATCAATAGAAATGTTGAGCAATAGATCAAAAGGAACAGCTTCTATTTCAAGTTCTTATCTTGACTGTTAATTTTGTCATCACATTTTCATTCTTAATCTTTTGTTTGCTTAATGATTAGCTTTACATTCAGCCAGAAAAAAATGCTTTATTTACTTTGAAGTGAAGATATCTTATTTTTTCACACCTGTATAGCTACTGCTGCTTTTTGCAGAACATATTGTAGCTAGATTTGCAAGCACTTTACAGTTATTTTCTCCTCATATTTATTCTGGTTCAATATAAGTATGTTATTTTGTCTGAAGAGTGAAAAAAAAAAAAAATTTCAAGTATCTAGAATGGGAGCTTACCTGCCTGCAGTAAAACATACCCCATTGGCAGATCCAATTGTAGAAAAGGCCACGAAGAGAGGAATTATCCAAGAGGCTGAATAAAGGACTCTGTCTCCAAATGTCTGGGATATGGGATTAAAATTAATCATTTTTGTCATTTTAACTGCTTTTTGAAATATTAAAATTTGGGTACCACTTCAGAAATTGATTTTGTATTTGACTGTATTTTATCAATAGAATATGTGTGTTGTATATATTCAAGAGTGTTTAGCCAAATTAGAAGTTGAATGTACTAATTTAAGATTCTATAAAGAAGAGTGAAATATTATTGTCTGGGTGTCTGAGATGCAGCATGCATAGGAAACACTGGGAGACAGATGTGAAAAACACACTGAAATTCAATTCTGTTTAAGACACTGGGTTTGGGGATGTCTGCAAAACAAAACAAAAGACATGATTGCTGCAGAGCACTGTACAGAAACAACCTATAGAGAAAGAAGAATAGTAGTTAAGGTGTGACACCTGAGAGGTTATGGGTGAAGATGTGAAGAAACAAACTTGCAAAGTTTGTGAAGTAGGCCTGTGCCATGTTACACTGGCTGTTGCTACATGATGAATTGGGACTGATGTAGGTACACTGGTCTGCTGTAAGAATTTAAATTATGTAAAGAGTTGCACTGCTGCACAGGTTTAACATCGAAGTGTAGCTTTATCCTGTAGCAGGGTACGCATCAGCATTAAGCAGAAAGCTCCTTTTAGAAAGAGAGAGAGATGCGTTTAGACAGAGTGCTCCACTTATTTTGCTGTTTGCTGTGTCACTTTTGTGCTGCCCAGTAGCAATAGAGACTTTTTTAGTTTGATCACTTCAGTGCTAGCTCTGCGCTGGCTCACTATAGCCAGTCAGCTTATGGTACAGCAGTGAGAAGAGGTTCTTTGTCAAGATGAAACTCAAGGTGAGGTACTAATACCCTCTGAAGGAAGAAAAACAAAGATAACTGAAGTGCATCAAAACACTGTTCTAGAAGATTTCTGTTTTGAGTATTTTTACATTAGTATACTTCTTCATTGTGTTACTCTGCCTTCACCATGCATACTAGATGCTCTTTGTTTTCCCATAAAACTAACAACGAAAAATTGCTGTGTTACACTGATCAGTGGTTTGGGAGACAGATGCCCCTGGAAAATGTAATGAGTGGAACTGAAGGGACAGGTGTTTTTATGTAAAGATTGTTCTCAAGATTTTAGAAGTGTAATGATTTTGGCAGTAGCATGTCTTGTATAAATGAAAAAAATGATTTATCTTAATATTGATTTTTCTTAGTACTGTTGAGATAAAGTTAGATCTAATGAGGAAGTGAACTACATCCTCCAGGATGATAAGGTCTAATCTGTAATTTTCCACGTACTTGTTTCTTCGAACTACTGGAAGCACTGACAAGGGCAAAGCAGCGGTCACATTTTTTTTCTGTGTATGTTTTAGTGCTTGCGGAAAAAAGTCAACTGCTGAGCTGTCGTGTTTGCAGAATTTTACCTCAGAGACTGCATTACTTCTACTTGCGTTTTTTCTTGGGATATGGAGAGGCAGTTTAAATTAGTCACGGTATAAATAAATTTTAGATTAAGAAGTGATAGATAATGGGGATGGGGGATCAAGGTGAGGCTGACAGTTCAGAAAGAAATTCTATCTTAAACTTATAGGTTGCTTTTTATTCATTCTACTGCTGAAGAAGCTTTAATGTACAGGGGTTTTTTTTTGTTGTTTTGTTTGTTTTTATTTTGTTTTTATTAAATAAAGACACTTACCACAGCAACTGCCTGGGACTGCAGGAGCTCTGTTGAAGTCATTACGGTGAAATATGAAATGTTTATCAGAATGTAACAAACTGTAACCAAGGGGATTCCAATAAGTATAGATAGTGGTAGGTTTCTAAAGAATGCAAAAGTAAGACTTCATTAGCATTGCTGTATCACTGGCATTGTTACTGTAGTAAAGAGTTTTTTACTTCTCAGATAATCTTCAGATATGTTTACGTTCCTTTACCATAGAGCAATAGAAATCAGGGTTAAAAAAACAAACGTGTATGAAAGCCAGAATATTTTGTGGTTCTTTTTCTGCTAGTACTCAAAGTTTGAGTAAGCATTCCTTTTGATGTCAAGCCAGAATACATTCTTGCTTGTAAGAAAATTGAGTTTTATTGCTAGAAATACAACTGGTTTGTTGTTTTTTTTTTCCCTTACCTATAAGGATTCTTAAGTTCTTCTGTGATGTAATTGAGTTGATTCCTGGAAGTGAAAACGTCAGTACCATGTTACTAGCAATCAGATGTTATTTTCTGTTACTGTTTGTCTTTACAGTTAAAAATACGTTCTTCTGTTTACTTTTTCTAAAATTTATCTGAGTTTCTTATCTGGCTGTGAGCCTCAAGTAACCAACTTTTTCTGCTTAAAGTTTTGATGCATCCTGCAATTTCAGAAGTGTCTTTATAATTTTGAATTGGGATGCTCTTAGCTTCTGGGTATGATGTCCTGGAACAACCAGGAATTTGCAGTGGGTACAGTCAAGTCAGTCTACTAATCTTTAACAGTACCTGTAAACACCTTAAATTGGAATGTACGGTTCCAGATGGTCATTTTCAGTAGACCATGGAGACAAGATTGAAACAGATCTTTTTACTCTTGCTTCTGAAACCAAGGCAAGGAATTTGTGTTTATAGCTTGCCAGGCAGCTTCTGAAATTTCAGTCCCTGACAGATTTTTTAAGTAATTATTTAGGATTTAGGCAGAGGCTTCCCCCACGCCCCCCCCCCCAGATGACAGAAGTCTAGGTCAGTATCTGAAACACAGATGTGCATGCCTCAGTTAAGAGACTCAAGCTCGGAATGTGAAACTGAAAGAATAATCTATTTCAGTTTAGTCTGAATTTGATTTCTTTTGCTGTAAGTAAACATATGATTAATTCCTTTAAAAATAGGGTCTTTTTCCAAAACTTGACACTACAGATTTTTAAGAATAGCATTAATGGATCAAGTCTTGATCTCAGATTTGTAAAAACAGAGCCTCAAACCAATTCACATTCCTGTTAGTTTTAGGAAGTGAAATGTTTATTATCTGGACTGTAGCCGAGATTGTTATCTATATTCCTTCAGTAAATAAGTTTATTCTGGTGAAAGAAATAATTGGAAGTAGTCTTCTGAGTATTGAGCATGGATTATGTGAATGTAAACCTAAAACCTTTATTTTATGGTTATTCTCAAATGTTTTTTGCTTGTATTAACAAGTAATGATAAAACAGGTGAGATGTCCAATAGGAAGCTTCTCAGAGAAGGAACCTCTATCGTTTTTATGATAATTCCAACTAAAGCTGAAAAAGAAAAAATGTATAACCACATGAATTAAAACTTCTAATATTTACCTTCTTTTGTACTCATTGTTTCACAAAACGTGAACTTTGGGGGTGATCTGTAGAGAGCTTTTGTCTAAAGTAAAGTAATTAGATGCTTTTTGTCTCTCATTACCGCAGTATCCAAGCACCTTTAGCACTGAAGCGGTGTAGCCCTTTCAGGATCTGTTATAAAATCTTTCCCCAATAAGTGGTAACTTGCTTTTCTTTTAACCTAGGCTGCTGCTCTTTTTCCACAATTCATTGAGAGATTATTTATAAAAGTTTAGATGTTAAGTTACATCTTTTGAGTTCTGCTGGGGGAGAGATTTAAAGGCCATTAAACTCTTAACTGCTAACGGTGGTAAAGATACCTTACCATCCATCATATGCCCAGAGTCCATTATAGAATGCCAAACCAATAGAGCTAACAGAAATTTTACTGTCCTTGAAGGAGTCTTGAAAGTTTTGGGTTTTTCCTGAAAATGTGACAAATATTAAAATTAATTTGGCTAATTGCCACTGGATGAAGAAGTACTTCAACATTGGTTGCATCTTTTGAAACATTTCATTAAAAAACAATTTGTAGAATTTTTATGAGCTTATTGGTAGTATTGAACTTCTTACCCTACTTCCTCTAAAGAAAGTACTGCAGTTTCAGAGTGATTTTGGAACATCAACACTGAATAAAGATAGCCTTATTTTTGTACCATTTTTGTCAGTTGGAAATTCTTAAATATCACAGCAGAAACTAAAATAATTGTTGAAACTGAATGTATATTTGATTACCTTGTGCAAGGAGAACAATTCCAGCTACAGCAATGAGTGCCACAACTATCATTTTAGCAGCTGTGAGAAAATTCTGGAGATAACTTCCCAGCTTCACGCTCAGTGAATTCACTATTGTAATTACCACTAAAAGAAATAAATTGCCTTGTGTTAAATTTGTAAGAACTGGAAAAGAAAGATTTCTTAGGCTTTATTTCCCTTGTTTCCTTAATGTTTTCCCTCTTAGACTGTGTATGTTACTCATGCAATTTTTAATATAAATCATCCTATCATTTTATATTAGTGAGAAAAAATTTTATGAACTAGATATGTACCTTTAACAATAACAACGGAATTAAGTACACAGTAACTGTACTGCATTGTGATAAATACAGAAGTATCCCCACTAACTTTTTCTTCCTTTTCTGTTGCAGGTAAGTGTTCGTTATATGGCTGTATTTCTTGGTAAATAAGAAAGGAAACAGGCTGGAAGTGAACCATCTATCCATTCTGTGTATAGAGTCAGTGAGTTCTTCCCATGATTACTACACTGTTCCTAAATAAATTGTTATTAATATGTAGAAAATAATAAAAAATAATACATCGGTCCCAATTAAAATGTTCCAGAGTTCTGTTCCTTTCAGTGTAAGATTGTTTCCTGCTGTCCTCATAAGGATTAATGCACTGAATTCTTACTATGCTGAAATGTAGAAGGATAAACAGAAGTTGGTTTGCAGTTATGGAATTTGTCACTTAAAAAATGGTAATAAAAAATTCTCACCAATAGCAGCTGCTGCAAGGCACTTGATGACTGCTGGAGGTGGATCACAACCTGGATAAAAGGGAGCTGATGCATATTCTGCGAAGCTGAGACATATGATAGCAAAAGAACTGGGTTTTATGACGAGCAAGCTTGACCAAGAAAACAGGAATGCTGGTATTGGACCAAAGGCCTCCAGAAGGTAAGGATATTCTCCTCCTGATTTTGTGATCGTTGTACCGAGTTCAGCAAAACAAAGTGCACCTGAACAACATGAAACGCACTTGTTACTTTTTTGTTTGGTTTATGCACATCTCAAACTGTGGGCTATTTATAGGTGGCACAATTACAGAAGTAGATATATGTAATGTGTCATTCTTTCACATTTGCATAAATTTTTCTGTGCATGCTAGATTTTAATTGTGAAGAAGTGTGTGAGTTTGGGAAGAAAAACTGAAACTCAAGAGACAATCTAGAATTTACTGTAAGTTATGTTTAAGACTTGTCAATGAAGTACAAAGGTTCTGATTGCTTTAAGAGCCAGCACAACATCAGGTGACTACTACAGTAGATTGGCATCCCTTTTAAAAAATCTATGGGGACAAAGATGATCTTGTTGCTCAGTTTTGAAGTAAAAAGTCTACTAAGCTCAGCTTTTAAGTACAGTGGTACTTGTTTCATTGTGGTAGCTGGTATCTTACTCAGAAATGATAATTCCTATGTTCTGTACCTGACATAATGCACAATTAATTCCCTTTACTAACTGAAATATTCTGAGATGCATAGTACTAAATTTTGTATGATAAAATTAGATATAGAAAAAACTGTAGAAAAACAGTAGTAATACCAGGTCACTGCTAGTAAATTTTGCATATTATTTTGCCTGTGATTTAAGTAAAAGTATTCTCTTTATTGCAATTAGTGGATAAAGTGAGCAGAGCTAAATCCTGCTTCAAAAATGTCCTAAAAACGTTCTTTGTTTTAATAGCTTAATCTGTTGTTTACAAACAACACGTTTATTACATTCATCAGAGTATGACTGATTTTGGTCTAGGTCCTATTAACGAATTGTGAAATGAGTTGTATACAGACACAGAAGAGTAAATTTGAATTTTTGCTAAGATCATTCAACTTTTGTGTTGACTCTGTTTACCTATTGTTGCCAGAACTCCACAGGCTGCCCAGATGGTTAAACAAGGACCCACGGCTCCAACATTGGCAAGTACTGATTTTGGAGAAACAAAGATACCTGAGCCAATAATTGAACCAACGATCATACAGATTCCACTAATCAGGCCCACCTTAAAATAAAAGGAGATATTTTCATAAAGTAACTTCTAATAAATACTTCTCAGTGTAATACAGTGATAGTAATTGACATGAGTGATTTATTGTTGTGGTCTTTGACATGAAGATGACAAATTACAGTTCCCTTTGAGGGTCTTATCAGAAGTAAAAGAAGTGGCATATCCTTTCTGTAGAAGCATCTGTCATTTTCTGGAGGAGAAAAGTTACCATGTCTTTCTATACCTTTAGATGTTTTATGGACATAAACACTAACAAATCTGCAGAAGCAGTGAGCTGAACCAACCTTATTCAGCCTCTGAGAAGTTTATGTGGAAAGAATTAGTAAAGTTCATAATGTTATGCTGAGCTGAGCAATTTTGAAGTATAAAATATATAATTTTCAAGTCTTCAAATTATTTTTCTTTTTGTATTCTTTGATTGTGTTTATATCAGAGCTATGTACATAGAAGTTAATGAGTTTGTAAACCACACCATGAAGATACATGTACACTGTTGCAAATAGGAGCAGTTTCAGCTTTTGTATGATGATGTATTGTCACACTTCCCTATTGTATCATCACGTGTTCCTACTGCTTCCTTCTGCCAGCCCTTCACATGTGCATGTTGAGTGAGTGGGTGCTGGTATTTACCTGTTTTTGTAGGTTCATGGCTTGAGGTTCCTTACTCCTAATGGATTGTCCATCCTCAGTTTTGTTGTACTGTTCTTTTCTTTTCCTCAAGCTTCCTTCACCCATTTGATTACTTGTTGAAATATCTAAATAAATTAAAGGGAAAAAGGAAGTGTAGTCTCTCTCCTTTGAATGTCTCTAGGAGTCCAGACTGATTTTGAAGCTGGACTGTTTTTTCTCTAAGAAACGTTTTCCGATATTTGTTAGATTAGACCTTTTCCTGATTTCTCAGAGATCAGGAGGACCTCGGAGATCTTGGAGACCAGGTGTGATTTCCTGTAATTGTCTAATTAGCAGCTCTTCGCTTCAGAAAGTGTCACTGTTCTTCTCTGTGTTCACTTAAGGTGAATGTCTTCAACTGAACATTATATTCTGTTTAGAATTAGGCTGTAAACAATTTGACTTCAAAAAAGTTAATTTTAGACTTGCATGTTCTTGAATTTTGCTTGTTTCACACAGTATTGAAATAAAATCCAACCTGATGTAGTGATGGAAATTGAAGTGAAAATAGGTTAGTCCTGATTGTCACAGTTGATTCAGTTAATCTCATTAGACTCTCCACCTGTAGTTGTTAGAATCTGAACATGGATGATTGTTCTGCAGACAGTAAATCAGGTATGCTTCATGTTTGGGCAACTCAGTTAGTATCCAGTAATTCTTGGCTTTTTTTTTTTTGTGGCATTTTAAATTGATAGAACATCTGAAGGCCAGCAGTTCTGAGACAGAAATGCTTCTGCTATAGAGAGACCTGGTTTATGTTTTGAATTAAAGATTTTAAAAATCAACGTAATCCAACTGAAAATTCAAGCCGTAATGGAAAACTGCCCATGTAAGGAATGCAGGGCTTGGGTCACTGAATTCTATTACAGTTTTGTGCCCAACTTCTGTCTGTAAAGTTTTTTGTCTAGATGTTGTCATCTTCTGCTAATTCGTACTGCCACTTACCTTATTTATATTTCTTTGATGTAGTTCAGGCTCCAGGGATCTCTCTATAGTGTGTTTCTCTTTCCTCCCGTTAGATTTACCAGTCAGTTAGAGAGCAACTCAGGTCCATGTCTGAAGCCAGAATACGCAGAAGCAGCAGCAGCTTAAGTACAGAGGTTATAAAAGGTAATCATTAAACCCGTTCTCAGACAAGAAGCTTTGAGATGGGAACCACACGTAAACCAATAGTCCAATTAGTTTATCTTTAAAAACAAAAAGTTTTTTTTACATTTGTTGAGAATGTTTGTCCAGTACCTAAGTATTTTATTATATGGTGAGAGTAAATCATAATTTGAGTGATTTTAATTTCATGTCAAGCTATTTCTGGTTTAGAAACTTAGTGGGAAGATAAACTTGAAGTAATTGCTGTAGTGTGGATGTTTAAATACATCAGTCCTGATGTTAAGTGCATCCCATAAAAACAGTTTGTTTCATCTTGAGGAGATGGGGAAGTGTGAGCAGGAAGCTCTCATTTGTTTATTAACCTGAAGATGGCTGATTGGGCAGCTTGTGTTCCTTCCATGTGCGGTTTCAATTAATATTTTGTTTTTGTAGATGTTTAAAAATCTTGCTTTAGGGGAAGAAAAGCTGTCTCAATTTGTTTGACTACATATCCAGGAAAGCATTGCTGATACTGTGCATGCTGAAAACAAGGTAGCTTCTTTCATTCCTGCTGGTCATCCTTAAAAGACTAGCAAAAAAACCTGTAAGTGCTTCACATCATTATTTTTGGTAATGCAAGTAGGAAGTCCTAATTAAATCAAACATCAGCTGACAGCTTTTTAACAGTAAATATTAAAAATATATATTAATAGCATTAAAATATGTTACGACTTCTTGTTGTGGTAATGCTTCAAGAACAACAGTAATACAGGACTGGAAATAAGCCCATGTCATTAGATTTAAATATCAAAATTAGTGAAGAGTTGAGGTTTCCTGTATGTTGCTAACACAAAGACTAATAATGATAAATGGAATGAGAAGCAAACTTACCATTCTGTCCCATCTGTATACTGGCCCATTGATAGCTTTTTTCTTTTTTCCTTTTATACTTCTGTTTGAACATGCAGTCTTCATCAACAGGAATTCCTGGCTTTTGTGAAGTTAATCTGTGATAAAAAATAGACTCTGAAGAAAATGAGAAATAGCCTTATATTGGTTTCTGGCTACCATGTTTTATTATGGTAGAGCTGGACTGTGCCACATCCATTTTTTTCTGAGACTGCATCATGGAATCATAGGGGTTGGAAGGAAGCTTCAAGATGGTTGAGTCCAACCCATCTGCTAAAGTGAGTTCCCTCAAGGATGTTGCACAGGAAGGAGTCCTGGTGCGTTTTTTAGTATCTCCAGAGGAGGAAACTCCACTCTACCTCTTTGGGCAGCCTGTTCCAGTTCTGTGTAACCCTTAAAGTGGTTTTCCCTCATGTTTGTATGGAACTGCATTCCAGTTTGAGCCCCTTGTCTTGTTGCTAGGCGCTTTTGAAAGGAATCTGGGCCCTATCCACTTGACTCTTGTCTTTGAAATATTTGTAGGCATTGAGAAGATTGCCTGCAAATCTTCTACTTGCTGAATGGTCCCAGGTCTTTCAGCCTTCCCTCATAAGGCAGTTGCTTCAGGCCCCAGTAATCTTCATGGGCTTTCACTGGACTCTCTGGAAATTTGCTACCTTTCTTAAACAGAGGAGCCCTGAACTGGACATGGTACTCTAGATGTGGCCTCACCAAGGCGGGGTAGAGTGGGAGGATCACTTCCATCATCTTGCTGGCTCCAGGATACCATTGGCCTTCTTGGCCACAGGGGCATGCTGCTGGCTCCTGGCCAACCTGTTGTGCATCAGGACACCCAGGCCCTTCTCTGCAGAGCTCCTCTCCAGCAGGTCAGCTCTTAAACCTACTCCCTGGGTGTAGGATGCTGCACTTGCCATTGCTGAACCTCGGTGGGTTCCTCTCTACCCAACTTTCCAGCCTGTCCAGGTCTTGCTGAATGACAGCGGAGTCTTTTGGTATGTCGGCCACTCCTCACAGTTTCTTATCAGCAAACTTGCTGAGGGTGTACTCTGTCCCTTCATCTAGATCAGTGATGAGGATGAGATAGCAAAATAATGCCAGTACTGAAACCGAAGCTGTAGCTGTATTTTTGCAGCTATCAATTTTACTTTTTCCTCTTTATTTTGGTAAGAATTAAAAGCAGGGTCAAACTTCAAGAAAAGCTCTTTCATCTTAACCAACTTGCTCAAAATTTACCATCTCAGCAACAGTCACATTTGTTGTGTGCTGTTTGTTTGTTTTACCAACCGATAACGAGAATAAAGAATATTTAAGTCTTAGTTTGAGCATATGAAAAGCTAGGTATCAACAATATACTCCTTCTGCATGAAAGACTTCAAAATAATTTTCTTGGTAATTATGATATAGTGATGTTTCTGCATCTAACAATTGCATATACCTGGCTTTGTATTGAATATTTTATGATGTATTTCTGTGTTCTCTAGGTCAATATTATGACACAATCTTCTTTTTATGGAAATAACACAGACTACTGAAATAGCTCATGTGAAAAGAAAAAACATTTTGGGGATGGGAAGGGGAATCATTTTTATTTATTTTTTCTCAAAATGAAGTATATAGACTTTTCACATCATCTCCAGCCTGGAATTTCCAGACTCACAAATAAGGAAATGCACAAATCCTTGGGTAATCATGATGGAAAGATAATTGAGTATGTTGTCTTAAAAACCTTACTTAACAATGAATCAACTTAAAATTTTTTTTTTAGATGCAATGTATTTAGAGTGAGTAATCTTTGAATTTTACATGCAGATAGATGTTCTACATCCCTCACGATGTTGTCAGATTTATTTTCTGTCTCACACCTCTCCTTTATTTTGTTTAAGATATAATACAGGCAACACTGAAAGTCCGTTAGTTTTTCACTAAGCAACCAATTTATTGAGTCAACATTGTGTATTTGTAAAGTTCTCATTTGTTGAATAGATAAGTTTAATGTGTCAGTGGTTTGTTTCCTTATAAATAGTGAACCATATTCTTTTGTTATCTAGTTTTATTTTAAGGGTTAATCTTAGGATGGTGTAGAGCTGTTAAAGGATTTGGACTTCTATCGGTGATCCTTTTCTGAGCCTCTTAAAATAAAACAAAAAACCAGCACTGAGTTCAAGAATTCTGCTGTGTTGTTTTTCTTTTTCCTTTATGGACAAGAGGAATTACATCCTACAGCCATGGGAGAAGATTCCTTCCCTCTCAACTGTATATGTATGAGGAGATCAAGGAGTTCAAATTCCAAGGGACTGCAGAATGAAGCACAGTGTGGGCTGGGCCTGTCAGAGTAGTTTGAACCTTTTCAAATACTGTTTACCAAGAACATTGTAAAAAGTAATTTTCAACTTTAATTTGGGAAACAAGAAGAAGTCAGCATATACATTTAGCCTTTATCACCATTATCACTAATAATAAAGGTTAATGTTTGCTGGGGTTGGTATTTATTGCTGCAGTAATGCACATATTCTTCTTTGGACTGGCAATTCTTAAACGAATGATGACTGTTTTAACTCGGAGGTTTTACTTGTATATCTTAGTGGTATCTCAGAGTGGATACTTTCCATTCTAACCTTGCTACCTAACAGGTTACTTCATTTTTATCTGAGGAATGGTGTTTACTTGCACTTGCTCTTCTTTGACTCCTGCTGTTAACAGATGTGCTCTAAGAAGTTATCTCACTTCTGTTGACCTTAAATGCATTTCTTTTTTCTTCTGAGTTATTCAAGGTATGTTTTGAGGGGAATGTAAGAAAACAGTCTTTCTGAATAGCTGTGTCAAGTAGGTACTAGTTATGGTTGCAAGTTCCTTGCATCTTGTGGCAGTCACTTGCTCTGACAGGCCATACAGTGCTGTGCTTTGACTTGTAGGTAGAACAGCTTTGATGTCACAGCATTTTGGCTAGTGTTGAGCAGTGCTGGCACAGCATGCAGGCTGGGTTGGGCAGGAGGTGCTGTGAGGACACAGCCAGAACAGCCAACCTAAGCTGACCAGAGGGATATCCAATACCTGTTTGGCATTCTACTCAGCAATAACAGCTGGAGGGCTTCTTGTTAGCCAAGTGTTTGTCTTCCTGAGAAACTGGTGTGCTTTTTTGGTGCCTTGCTTCTGGAGAAGTAGCTGAACATTGCTTGCTGATGGAAAGTAGAGAGTAACTTCTGATTCTTTCTGCTTCCACGTACAGCCTTTGCATTTTTCCCCCATTCACCAAACTCCACCTTATTTCAGCCCATCACTGTTCTTTTTTACATTTTTCTCTTCCTGTCCTGTTGAGGAGTGGGAGTTAGAGTATCATACCATAATGTAAACAGGAAAGATTAGATGAGTACATCATTTTTAATGCCCAAACAGTGTGTGTGTGTATGTGTGTGTGTATATATATATATAAAATAACTGGTATTTTTTCCCTTCTTTTTGTTCACAGGGTATTTCTTTAGGCCCTTGTGACAAAGTAGGGAAAGGAATAAGGCTGTTGGAAAGATCTTCAGGTTTGCTAATGGTAGATGTACCTTAGTAGTTATTCAGACAAGTCATTACGAGGGAGTGGATAAAAATGTCTTCCAGATCTGTTGTGTATTTATAGTAAGGATATATGTTGTGTACTTTACAGTGAAGGTATAACTGAAGAAAAGCCACAAGAAGTCTTTGCTGATTCAGTAAAGTTGAGTATAATTATTTAAATAATTAAAAAAGGTTTTAATCTCTCACTGCATAGATGTTTTTTCTTGACATGATGATTCTCCATTAGTCTCCCAGTTTTGAAGGCGAAGAAGACTTCAAAATGCAACCTCTTACATATTCTGGCTGATTGTTTGTGTAAATTTTGTCTTATTTCTGTTATGTTTGCAGACCAGGATGAATGTACAGAGCTATTATACATGTCACAAGTGTGATTTTTCTAGACAGGGATTTGTAATCCTAGGGGAGAACTCTTGGAACATGTGATTCCTTTTGCGTGTATATAATGGCATGAATTTTTCATGGCTTAAAAATGTCAGGAAGTTCTCTTTTTTTCTGACTTGAAGGCCAGTATTTAGGCTAGAAAGATGTAGCTCCTTCTAGGCTAAAAAGTGCACGAAGGGGAAAGGTAAGCAGCTGGGTCTAATTGACTTCTGAATGTACTGTTATTTCAGGAAATAATTCGATACTGTACAGAATTTATTGCACACTTTCTGGTAATCATTACCGAAAAAAAAATTTGAAATACCTGTGTCTGCTGTTTCACCTCAACTTAATGGTAATCATTGCAGGGAATCTGAAATCAGCTTCTATAGATAACGTTGTCGTCATAGGCTATAAAGTAGAGAATGAATCTGCAGCAGACAACAGGACGCTATCAGGCATTTCCTTACTGTGTCTGAGTAGTAGAATCCAGTATCTCTACAACTCAACTCTGAAAAACCTGAGTTTAACAGTATTTTGAAGATAAATCCAACTCACTTGAGTTTACTGCTGACTCTCCTGAGTTTTGTTTCTTTTTGGAAACGTGATGATCTTGTTTACATTTCAAGTTAAAATCGAGTACACTTAGTTGTTATGAACAGAATACGATCTGTAAATGAATAATGAAACTAATATGACCACAGGTGTACAAGTTCTGAATTGTTTTCTGGTTTTCTTGGTAAGAATTGAAGTACTTTCTCCATTTTTACTTTATTTTGTGAAAGGAAGTTGTAGCAGTACTTAGTTCTTCTTACAGTCAGCAAGATGCTGTAAAAAGGAGAGCACTTAAAATCAGTATGTTCCATCAAGCTCTGGTTGGGGTAAAATAGTAGCTAATGTCAATGTATAACAAAAATGGGTAAAGCTTTTGTAGTGCAATACAACGATTGAATCATTTCTTTATAGCAGTATATATGTGGATAGTAACTACTAGACAACACCAAGACACAGTATTTTTAGGTAGCATTTTCTTTTAGGCTTGTGTACTGACCAAGCTCGTTTATGAACTCAGTGATGCAAAATTTCAATGTGTTCACACTTGGATATCTTTGTTTCTGATTACTAGGTGATTATTTTCTCAGAACGGAATAGCTGTTTCTTCATTTCAGCACTTCAGAGATGCATGAAAGTTGTGTTGCTTATGCAAACAGGGAAAGAGTATTTTATTTTTGTATTACCATAATGCCTAGCAGTAACAGCCTTGGCACTGCACTTACAAGCTGCAGTAAGTATGAATTTGTCAGTCAAGCAAAATCTGGTTTTATTTCTAAAAATAGTTAGCCAGATGGATGAAAAGGAATACAATTTTTTGTATAAATTTTGTTAGCCTCATGAGGAACTTTCATGGTTGCTTGGTTATTAAACATCTCAAAGTTTAGGTTTTCTTGTTTCTTTTCTGTTCTGTCTTTTTAAAAAGCACATATTTGAACATTGTGCAAAGTGATTTCTATGAAAATCATGCAAGCTAGAGAAGTTCAGTTTTCAAAGGTTTACAGTATTCAGAAGATGTCTACAATGTACATGGTAGTTAGAATTTAGAAAATAGATTGAATGAACATGTATGATAAAAACTGCAACCCCTACTAGTATCGAGGTTTCGAGAGTAAGACAGTTGTTTTACAATTCAAAAGATCTTGCATTCCACACGTCTTCCCAATGCTGCTTTCTTTCATGAACTTCATCCCATTACTTAGTTTGGTATGGTTCAGAGGTTACTGAAGTGATTATTTCTATCCTTGATGTTAACAGAAAAGTGAAGAATGATTACAAGTTTTGTTTCTTCCTTAATTTTCGTATGCTAGTTAAAAGTCTGTAACATTGTATTTCCTGGAAACTCCTTCCTAAGAGGCATGGTCAGTAAATGTTGTCAGATTATTTATTAGCTTCTTCATGATATAACACAATTGCTTCTTTGTAGTAGCAGAAGTAAACCATTAATCTGATCAACCTGTACTACTGGATAATATTGGTGAGTTTAAAAAAATTACAGTGGGGAGGAGTCATCTTTTACTCAGAGGAGAAAAGATGAAATGAGCAGATTCTAGTAGTTAGTTGAAGGGTTCTGCAGTCATGTCTAATACAGTAAGAGCTAATATCTTTTAAATTTTAGACTGCGTAGAGAATTACGGGTTACTGAACTGTTCAAGTTTTATTCTTTTGCATAGTTTTTATTGAAGTGTTTTCTTTTTTTTTTTCCTTTTTGGATTATTTAACCACTGACTCTCCTGAAATATGGTGAACCTGAACTTTCTGTTGGTACAGGTTAGCTGAGAGTCTGTTACACGTGGTAGCTGAAGAATTGTTACCATGTGTGAGACGATGCCTGACAAATGTAAATATAAAAGCCAGTGAATGTAAGGTACTCTGCTACATACAAAGTGAGAGCTTATGTAAGTAAAAGTGTAGCATCCCTTGCCACCATAGAGGAATTTGGGGCAAAGATATTAACATCCTAGTGAGATCAGCTACTACCTTGAGGTTATGTTTCTTGCCCATCTTGTGTACTTTTTCACACCGTCATGCTTTATACCAGTACTCTGGAAGTTGTTTGTGTTTTCTTCTAAACTTCTGTTGAAAAGGAAAGCTCAATGTAGAGGAATATGATGGCTTTGGTTTGCAAGACCGTGTCATAATTTATGGCTAGCTTTATATGATAAGTGTGAAAAGAACAATGGAATTCCTACTACTACTAACAGCTTGTGGCTCTAATTCGTGTATATGGTAGCAGGGTGGCAAGAACTTCTGAGTAGAGTTCTGTGATCATATACAGTGTACATCTACATCGAAGTCATCAAAATAGTTTAATTTGGTATCTCAACACCAAAGCAGTTCAATATATGGTTCTTCTTGGAATTACCAGATGACCAAAGTCATGACTAGAGGGGAGAAGAACCATTAAGTCTAAGAGAGAATCTAGAATACATGCACTTTTGTGTATGCAAAATGATTATAACAGTGAAGATGAAAAGAACAGACTTATTTTGAAAGTGGTACCCTTCCTTTCACCTTTAATGTTTAGATGACAAATAATCCCCTCTTAAAATACTGAGACTATTTTAAAGAGAAGAACACACAACAGGCAGTTACTTTTTATTGGTCTTTGCTCAAGTCTTATCCGAACTTGTCCTGTTTACTTCTGACTTACATAGTATCTCTCTTTCCTATGTTCCTGTTAACTACTACTATATAAATAGATAAGAGAGACAGTCACTTCAAGCATGAGGTAGGAGTTATTAGAACTCCAAGTGTGAGGCGGCTTTAATTATGATTGTTGTGAGAGAACACTCTGACATAAACCCCACCCTGCGCCCAGAGATTGCAGAGACCTGACTTTTCAAAGAAATTAATCAGATAAGGAAATAATGTTAACGAAGTTGTGCATGCTTTAGGAAGAGTGGGCTCCAGACAATCATTTACATGTTAATAAGGCCAAGTACCCATTCCTGGCAGTGATGGACTGTGTAAGTATCTTAACTGCCACAGTGGATGCTATGGTGGTGTCATAGCAATGGCAATCGCAGTATTCTCTTCAGAAGTGAGAGATGGAAACAACTTAGACTACTAGCTTTTGGCCAATAGGAGTATTCCTTTTGCTAAGATAAAACTTCTGTCAGATTTTTCAAATACTAATCCTGGTTTCTGCCACACAGGTTTTTTAATTGGGTTCTTGATATGGCTTTAAAGGACAAAGGTAAGTAAGCTAGGCAGATCTGACAGTTGAAATAGAAGAGTGTAATACTGTGTGTACTGTTACATCATGTGAAGTTTTTGGTTGGCATTTCTCAGAACTGCTGATCCTGCATTCTCATACTTTTATCCTACAGCACTGTGAGATGCATTTATCTCATCTGTCTGTGGGTGCTTTATTTAAAATCAGTCAGTTTTCAGCCTCCTTTCCTAAATTAAGTTTCAGAAGTGCTGTTTGTATATATCGTTTACTCACTTGACTGGAACATAATGTCAGTTATGTTATAACATACATTTCTCAGCACTAGCACCTAACTCTGATTATTTTATCATGGTGTAAAAATTTTATTAACATTGATAGTGCGTTGTTATGGGAATTAATTTTAATGAAAAACAAAGAGGAATGTTTTCTAACAATTTCAAAAGGATGGATCTTATGTTTCTATGATAACATTTGATAAAGAAACAAAAGTTTTCGTTTTTCCATATGGCAACTCAATTCTCACCTAACCCATCTTTCTGATTTCAACTGGAACCAAAGTATTCTGTTATTTCTTTTCGTAACCTGGCTTGAATCAAGGCTTCTGCTGGATAAATGCCTGTGTTCTGTGGCAATAAATGAACAAAGTATGTTCCACGTATTTTCAGGATGTGAAATAAAAAAGCTCTTGTCCTGGAACAGTACACTTCAACCTGTCCTAACTATTATTTAGTGCCTGTGTCTTTTACATTGTTTTTTTTTTTCTTGCTCTAGGTGTGTTTATTTACCTAATCCAAGTTGCAACAAAATGTAATTTAGCAACTGTGTTTGTAGATATATTAACCTAAGGACAGACTGAAGGGCCTCTATTTCCCAGTGGTAGGAAAAATAAAGCAGTTTTATTGAACATGTGCAAGCATGTTAACAAAAAACTGTACAGTCTTGGTAACTAAAAGAATTAGGTTTCTTTTGGGCAGCTTCAATCACCATTCCCAAGTATAACCAAAACTTGTGCCAGATCAGTTGGATATAAATCCAGCTAGGTGCTACCTCAACTGATAGCAGATAACGCCCTAGTGACACTAATGTATTGCATGATAAATGGATTAAGCATTGACAGGAGGGACTGTATTTGGAAAGTTTTGAGAATCCAGTGTGCATAAACCTTTTATCACTAAATAACCTTTCACTTTTATGACACCAATTTTCAAACAGCATGTAACTGCATTTCATTTGATTTGTAATGAGAAGCTGTAAAAGTGCTTAAAACTTCTTAACGATGTTTGGTGTTCGTATTCAAAGTACATCCACCTTGGGTGATATTTACAAGCAGTTGACCTCAATGCTGTGTGTGTATGGGGGGCATTTTTTGTTTATTTTGTTGGGTTTTTTTTTTTTTTTTACAAATTATAAATGCATCTAATTTTTAAGGGTTTTTTTGTATGATAAATTCCCAGTACTGATTCCTCATGGGTTTACTTTACTGTGCAATAAAATGACTCAAGAAAGCAGGAAACTTTCTGGTCCTTCACAGTTAAGAGTATGTATCCTTTTTAGTATTTAACTTCCTCTACTTTTTTTGTTACCTTTATCAAAGTCAGTGCGATGCAGTTGTATAAAGCTGGAAATATTTAAGCTAGAGCTGCAGATTTCAGTATAGTGTTAAAATTTTCTGGTTCCATTTGGGTTTTTATTATGGAAATGAAGCAACAAACAAAAAGCTGATAGAAAAAAAAGTATGAGTTCCAAAATTGAAGTAATACGACTTAATACTGAATTACTTTCATATTTGCATGCATTATTGTGAAGAAATGAAGATGAGTACACATCGTACCAATTAAAGAGCTGGCACTTCTACAGAAAATGCTCTGGAAGAAGTCAGTATGACTTCCTGCAAAGCAGCTGATTTTGAAGTGTGGATTCAGACTGCTCAGTTGGAAAGAGGACTGCATCCTCTGTCAGCATCTCATCAACGCTGGTAAAAGTGTGGTAAGAAAGATGTTGATGGCTGGATTCTTACAGTTCTGCTTTGTGGATAGCTGTGCTTTCACACACCATAAAGCTGTTTGTGTCCTCTCTGCTTTGCAGTTAAATATTTCTGTCCTTGGAAGAGCAAGGTCTCTGGTAATATCCTCACAACTCAGGACATTAAGATCAGAGAACAGACACCAAAGTTGTTTTTCTTTTTTCTTCACTTTTGGTTGTATTTCATTTATAGTTTATTTGGTGGTATTGAAGCAATTGCCTGAAATTTGGCCTTAACTTTAAGACGTATAATAGAGACATTATTTACCACACAGGGGCCTTCTGTTTTGCTGTTCAGTTAATATAAAGCTAGATACGTGCTTTGCCTGTGTTACAATTCCAAGCTGTTTTTGTTTCTCTCCTCTTTAACTAGTTACGTTAATTTGGCACTGCACCATTTTTTGCCTGAATAAGGAATAGCATTTTCTTCTAAATAAATAAATAAAAAGTAGGTTTACATTCATAATTACTGTAGCTGGAGAATATGCTTTTGTCATGTTAAAGATCTAAAAAGACATTAATTTTGAAGAAGGTAACTGTTCTACTGTTCAGTTCTGTGTGTAATTCAGGCACAGTGTTCTTTCTGTAATGATCCTGTCTTTGGTGAGATGCATAAGCGATCTTTATTCTTATTTCTATGATTGCTGTTGAGTTTCACCTTTAATGGGTGACTGTTTCACATCACAGTAGCTAAAATCATGTCCATAAAGAAGATCCTTCTGAGAGATTTCATCCAAGTATGACTCGTTACCTGTAACAGTATTCCACATATTGTTATTTCCAAGAGATTTATGTAAGAGTTCTCTCATTCTCCTGTTTTCTTTTGATGTGGATTCCCAAATGACTTCAAGTTCACCTTCTACTTTTCTAGAAAAAAAAAAAATAGAAATCCTAATTTTATAACCACTTTTCAGCAGTATGCAATTATAATATGTACATAAGCAAGTTATACAATGCATAAATTTAGATGTTTGAAATGTTCTGGTTTGAAATTAAATCCTGTTTTGCTTTTAAAAGCCTAGTAAATGTAATGTCAGAGAGGACTGAAATCAATCCAATACAAAGAGCAGCATTTGTGAGATGAAAATATTGTGACTGTGTTTGAATGAGGCTGTTGTGACTGCAGTTCTGCTTTCTCCAACAGGTATGTTTCTCTAACGCATGCACCTTCTCTTCTGCCAGATATCAGGAATTTTGTATTTTGTCCACCAGCTGAAGCCTGATCAAGCAGTTCAGGCTCTGTGCTCAGCTAATGCCTCTTTGTGGAGGCCAGACAGAAATGGTGTCAACTTCTGGGTTTGTTTGTTTGGTGGTGGTGCAAGAAAACAGATATATTTAGAGGGGGGGTGGTGTGTCTGAACATTTCTTGGAGGATTGACTTTTAAACAAATCTGACAGATGCAGAATCCAAAAACGCTTGCTGATTTCACTTTGGAATAAGCAGTCAAAGCATGTTATTGTCAAAGGAGCATACTGCAGATGCTCCTGACTTTGCACACAGTATACTACATTCATAAGTGAGTCTTCAGTGTGGCAAAATATACAGCTTTTGCGGTTAAGCTGTTTTCCAGGTGAGCATCTTAGAAGCAGCAGTTAACAACACAATTGTTGTTACACAATGGTAGGTTTTTGTTTCTGCAGTTTTTTTGTTTTAAGAAAAAGTGAAGTATTTTATAATGGAGCTTGACTGCTGTTTGTAGTCTTTAAAGTTCTTTTCTTTTCATGCAGCATGTGGCAAATCCCTCACTTGTTAACAGAACAGTGAGGTAGATTCAAAAGGAAACCTCACAGGTGTACTAATTAGATTTTTTTTTTCCTGCCAGTGTGAAAGCTGCCATGGAAGGTGGGATGGGTAAGTGTTCAGTCTTCAGTAGAAGATCCTATTAAATAATTAACAAGTCTTGATTTGTAGACTGAGCAGTTAAAGAAGACTGAGAAAAATAATACACCCACCATATGGGCTCTGATGGAAAACAAGCTTGCTGCTTTTTGCAGTTGACTGCTCCCACCCCCTTTTTCCCTGTCAGATCTGTCTAGATTGTTTCTGCCTCTTACTGACTTCTTTTGCAGCAGCACTTCATCAAGGGTTTCCTGTTTGTCTTGCAGCAGACGCTGGAGGTGCTTCATTTCTTCCTGGTACCGAGCAGTCTTCCCAGCAAAATCTTTCTCCTGCTCAGTCATTTTGAGACTGATGTCTCCAAGCTTCCCAGCTGCTCTCTTTTTATAGAGCTGTAGAGTCAATAGGAAAAATGTTAAGATTGCAGAAATAAGAGCAATTTACTACCAACAAAAGAAGTTGTGAGAAATTCATTTGCAGTTTAATTTTTCCATCAGTGATGCTTTTATTAAATCCATCAGGTATGTTGCATTACGGTTTTAATTTTTTTAACCTATTTGTTATGGCATTACACTTGCACAGCCTACTTGGCAGCCTGATTCCGTTATGCTTTGCATACTGAGTTATGCGGGAGTCATTTATATTGTGGTACAGATCTGTTACTTTTCTTCCTGAAGTAACAAATAGTTTTAGACCACCATCTTAGTAACTGTGAATAGAACAGATATTTGGAGTTCATCAATTACATACTGTTTAAAAATGAAAATCAAACATCGTGACCTACTTAACAAAAAAAAAGTCTTTTTGCAGGATAGTTCATGTTGTATATGATTATTTAGAAAAAATGCAAAGCCTGCACACTTGAGTTGAATCTTTTCTGATCACCAAGGGAAAAGTTAATGTTAAATGTTCTGCTCCATAATCAGTCTTGTTAATGATGTCCGTGCAGTAACCTAGCTGACACATACAGTATTCAAATGCGGTGTAAAAACCTATTTGTGATGAGTGACGACTGTGGTGATTTCATTTTTTAAAAACTCAAAATTAGCATCTTTTCATAACACTGTTACTACTGACTTAAGTTATAAAAATAGTTTTACAGAATATTCAGGTTAGAAATTCTGTTTACCTTCACTTTTTCTTCCAACCTTCCTAAGCGTAGACTGCCTTCTACTATTTTGTTTAGAACTCCATGGTTCTCGTTTTCCAAGCACTTGGCCTGCAAAAAGTTCATGCAGATATAATAATTACTTTTGACAAGGCAGATAAAAGACACAGATTGAAGAAGACAAAGCTATTCTGAGTTCCAGTAGTCTTAAGAACTAAGAACCTTCCAGTACACAAAGGGAGCTTATAAACAAGAGAGTGACCAACTTACACCATCTGGTGAAGGACAAGGGGAAATGGCTTAAAACTAAAAGAGAGGAGATTTAGGTTAGATGTTAGGCTGACATTTTTTTCTCAGAGTGTGGTGAGGCACTTGGAATGGTTTCCCCACAGAAGTTGTGGGTGCCCCATCCCTGGAGGGGCTCAAGGCCAGGTTGGATGGGGCTTTGGGCAGCCAGAGCTGGTGGGTGACAACGAGCCCATGGCAGGGGAGTTGCAACTAGATGTTCTTCAGGGTCCCTTCCAACCCAAACCATTCTGAGATAAGAAGAATCCTGAAAACTATGCTAATAATTTTCAAATAATAATTTATTAACTTGGTTAACAAAATAATGCTTTATTTTGAAAGGGTCATAGTTACTGATTCCATAAACCAAACCAATTCTGCATGTTTTTCTACAAGAGTATGCATATTTGGGGTTTCATTTTGTAGGGATGATCCTTTCAGGTCAGAATTAGCAGGCTTCTCTAAAAACAAACTTGAAATTGGCAGAGGTTCATGTCAGGAACTTGGTACATGCCATATGAAATGCCTCTAACTTATACAGGTTTGCATCATTTCATAAGTACTGCATTCTTTCTCAGATATAAAAAGCAAACCAAGGACTGCCTAGACAATAAATAGGGGACTAATTTTAAAACTTTTAAGAGGTTTCAACTGATAAATCCACTGAAAATATTTGAGAGAAATAACCAGATTTTAGAATCAGCAGTGCCTAGCAGTGAAGAACTACTCCTGTCAGTGCTGTCTAGTCCACAGGCAGGTCGCATTTCATAGAAATCAGAATTAATTAGCATCACTGAAGTTAGGGAGTTTTGTGCTTAGTGACATTTTGATTTTCTTTGTGGCAGCTGAATCACCCAATACAAAGAAATAATTTTGACAGCTGCTAAGTCAGGATTAAAGTTCATCGCTGTTGCACTATTGAAAATGCGTCATCTAAGTCTTCTGCTTAATTGCTGTACTGTTTCTCTGGACTTATTAGTAGACTGTCACTTGTCTTGGAAGCAGTAAATGTAAGAAAATGCTTTTATTTTTGTTGAAATGTGGTTAGTACAGATTTATTTTTAATGAAAGGTAATTACCAAAAAAATAAGACGATCACGTTCCTGAGCTATCTTTTCAACCAAACTGATCAGGTTTGCTAGATAGTGATGGGCTACAACTTCTTTTTCAGTTGCTTCCTCCAACTGCTGTTTCAAAAGACCTATTTTCTTCTTTAATCGCCTATAAAATCAACAGGAGAATCTTGAGAATGGGATTTAATAATGGCAATAAAAGAACTTGCATTGTAAGTGCAGATCAACTTGTACACATATCAAAACTGATCCAATGCACTAAAGATGCACTATATTGAAATGCTTTGAGTGCTGAAAGTATCATTGCCCATAACTTTAATTGTATAATATGCTGTGTGAATAGCAACTGTAGCAATTATTCAAAAGAACAATTTCTGCAATGGCTACAAGATCATATTTATTAAAAAATATAACAGTAGTATTGATGTTAGTTTTTAAAGGTTTATTCTCCCTCTGAACCACTCAGGTACACAATAAAGTCTACAGATACTGGAATATCCTTTTTCAGGATATGGACACGTGATTAATGGCTGTAGCTAACTGCCATCACTGAAGATAGAGTCTTAATTTGCACATAAAGACAACATGTGAAAATGTGAAAAGTTTAGTGAAGTTATGTAACAACCAAGGCAAATAAGTGTGATGAAGATGTATCTGAGGAGACATGGTTGCAGTATAATGAGTAGAAATGACACGCTGGGATGGGAGACAATATTTTTACAGGTACTGCTGCTGTGGTATTTTAGAAATCTAAGTATCGAGAAAATGAGAATGTAAGACAAAATGAAAAAAAGAGAAACCTGTTTGTTTTTTGTGTTATGTCCATCTCAGCTTCCAGGATCTTCTTATCAGCCATGACGTTATTTTTTTGTAAAAGCAGTTTCTTGTTATGAGCTTGCAGTGATGCAATCTTTCCCATGAGATCTTCCACCTCAGAGCGCTTTTTCTCCTGTTCCTGCTGTAAATGGCTGCAAAAACCAACCATGGAGAACAGGATTCCTGCATGCACCTACTTCAGCATAATGCCAAATTATGGTAAGATATTTGTGCTAAAGGTATGAAAAAGGTACAGGAGTAATGTCAAGTGTTCAGTGGTGTCAAAGAATGGTTTTAGAATCCGATGATGTACCAAATTGTGAATGAAGCATAATACAAGCAAAATTAATAAAATAATTCATCCTGACTGCATTTGAAGTAATTTTAAATTATAGTGTATATAGTCCAAAATGCATTTCCTGACTATTTTTTTTTCACAGAAACTATTCGGCAGAACTTCTAGGGAAGGGATTGTACTGAGAAACAATGAAATTAGTGTCCTCAGGTGAAAGAAAACAGATTGACAGAATGCCCTTAGAAAAGCATTACTTTGCAGAATACTGTGTGACAGAGCTGTTGTTTCTCATTTTCATGCCTTCAGTGTTACGATTTACTTTTATAATTTTAATTGTCTTAATACTTTTTATAAAGTATTTTCAAAATACTGACATTTCTTTATGGATGAAGGTAACTACCAAAATACAAAGAATCACCAGCATATTACTACCTACAAAATGATGCATGCACATAAGGATTTGTACATGTGAATGTTCTGTAGAATTGTTTCTTTTGCACTGCATGCAGACTTATACCTTTTTAAGTTGTTCACCAAAGCAAAGTGTTCCTCTGCTGCTATTCTGCTATCCGTTTTGGCTTTGAGCTCTTCACAAGTAGTATGTAGAGCTTTCAGCTGCTTCTGGTAGCCTTCTATCTGTTCTTCTTGGCTCCGTTTCTTCTCTTCTAAAATCATTATCTGTTTGGTCAATTTTGAGGCTTTTGGAAAGAAAGAAACCACAACTGGGTACAGCAGAACTAATTCAACCACTTAGTAGAACTCAAACCAATAATACATTAATTTGTTGTGCTTTATAGCACTATGTAACAGTGGATTTGTCTTCTTCGTTGGTTTAACAGATCAATTTTTTTCTGTCCTACTTTGGGAGAAGTGACAAGTTTTTCCACAGTTAGGTAGGTAACTATACATAGGAGAGAAGTCAAACTTCAAAAGCAGAAAGGAAACTAATTCTGGAATTAGATGTCAGATAAACAGAGAATTTCAGAATTAAAGCTTTGCTTATAGGTTCCCTTAAGAATACAGTTTTCATAATTAGCTTTATAGTAATGGAACTTAAATGTTTTTAAGGGCATCCTAATCTGTGAATTAAGATTCACAGAATTCATACCACGTCTTACTTTTCAAACAGTAACCTTTCACTAAGAAATCTTACTTTCAGTGTTAGGATTTTAAACTGTAATATATCAGACCTTTTTTTGTCACTACTCAAACAGAAGTCTATCATCAAAAATTATCGAGAGGAATTGGCTGATATAGAACATAATTATTCAATTAAATACAAACCTCTAATAAAACAGTAATAAGTAACCAAACTGATTACTACTTGACGTATGCATATAAACCTAAGCAATATCAAACTATGAAAGTAAGATCAAATGCTGTTATCTGTAATACAGTCAACTATATTTTATCATTAATAAGCATTGGTTACAAAGTAGAAAAGTGAACACAAAAAGCCCACACATTCTAAATTGAACATGAAAGCCTTAAAGTGCTCTTGAAATACACTAGCTTTTACTAATTTCATTTTTTTTTTTTTTCAGTTCTGGTCACTTCTCCAGAAGAAGAAAACTAGAACAGGTTGTGCTGTATGGTAATCAGTAAATGATGGTGGCATTCCTTTCCACTGTCAGTGGACAGCCAGAGCCTGACTTCATAGAAGTCTTACCTGCATTCACTAATGCTTTGTAAGCATCTTATCAAGTTGAGGAAAACAACCCAACAAAACTGCAGTACTGTCTGTGGGGTAGAAGATGCAGTTGCTGTGACTGCCAGCTCAAGCACATACCTTGAACATGTTGTCTGTGACTGTCTTTTGCTTTAGCGTGCTGAATTTCCAGTTGCTCCATCAACAACTTGTTTTCTTCCAAGACCAGCTTGGCCTGAGTTTGTAGCTGGTGCCTGCAATAACAAGTAGTTTATAAAATGACTGTAGTTCATGTCCAAAGGAGAAGAAAACTGAATTTCAACAGTATAAACAGAGTGAAAACTATATTTGAATGCCTTTCAGTAACATATGAGAAACCTTCATCGAAAGCGATCTCAGAACCCAAGGTGTTAAGCTTGCTAGAGACATAAAACACTCAACTTTGAAACTGTAAATTATTTGGAGTAATTTTTTTACAAACTACATAAAAACTTCACCGTAGAAGGAAGGAAAGATAGATATGTGTAAATCAGAGTCAAAAAATGAGAGTGGTTGAAGCTGGGAGAGACCTATGTGTGTCATCAGGTCCAGTCCCCTGCCAGTCTTGTGTATCTGCATAGAGTAAGCAAAACAATAATTCTTTCATTTATTTCTCATAAGTTAACTTGCCATTCTGTAGTGGTAATTAAGTTATTATTATTTAATTGTTCATGCAGGTCTTCATTTTCCTTTACCAGCTCTTCGACTTGTACTTTAAAGTTCTTCATATCCTCCTGGAAGATAAAGGATTTCAAATCAAAATATTCAAAGGTAAACATTTTGTTTTAATTTTTACATCCACAAAATATGCATGTTTGAGTACCTTTCTAATTCCCAAGTTAACAGCACGTTATCTTACTAGTCACTCATCTTGAACTCACATGTGCGTATCTGAATTGTCAGATTTTTTTGCCACGTCATTTGAATTGAGCATATCAAAATTAAAACATGGATTCAGGAACAATTCTGGAAACCAGAATAATAGTGTAAATTTTCAGTATGAAATACTGCTCATTCTCTGGATTCATTTTTTGAAGGAAATAAATTATTCTGAATAAGAGTTCTGCTCTGAAGCTCATGTAGTTCCTTGGATTTTGTTATATATGCCTTAAGTGAGAAAAGATAAATGTCTTGGTAATCTTTGTTCTCTTTTGTTTACAGTTTAAGAAAGATTCTCATGAAACAATTTTTTTATTTAAAGATTTAGTAATAAAAACCATTTATAAAGAGCAAAAACAGGCAGTATCCATTCCTTAAGTAACTTGGAATAAATATACTTGTTCCACCAAATCCGAAGGCCAGGTAATAGAGGGCACTGACATCCCTATTAGGAATGGCAGCAATAAATTCATTCTTCTAGCAGGCTGACTTTTTGTGGTTTATTCAGAAACCACAATTCCCATACATGGCAATATTGTGCCTTGTTCTACATCTCAACAGCCTGACAAAAAACAACAAACCAAGCATTTTAAGACAGAAAAACAACTATGCTAAAGAAAAAGTCACTTCTAATTTCAGGCAGAAAACAGCTTTAACAAATCCCTTATAATAAATAAGTAGATCTTTCTGCTTTATTTTAGAAGTATTTTTTCTTTGAATGACCACTTGCCTCGTATGCAAAACTTAGATCTTCCTTTTCTTTTATTCTGTCTTCATATGCCAACAGAAGAGGTGACAAATACTTCATATCCAGCTTAAAAATATTTTAAAATCTCATTATAAATCAAATAGAAACCATAATCTCATCAACAGTTTTAATTTCTCATCCTACAAGCTCTTTCATTGCTAGTTTAAAAAATCTTAAGGGCTTTCAGTTGCTACTAGATCTATGTATAATTGAAGGTGGAGTAAGTGCTTAAGGAGTTCCTTGAAGTACAGAACAGATAAGTTTAAGTAAACTTGCACAAATCCAAAGTACTGTTAATTTCAAAGGGACCTGAAAGTGCTTTGTTCTTAGTTGCACTGCAGTTCAATCTAGAAACCAAGTTATTTTCTCATAGAAATGCATACTTAAGAAAGTCTGTACATGAAGAAGACTTAGTCAGCTAGTTATAACCTGGACATTTCAACTTAGAAAATTCATCTTCACATGCTGCATTTTACAGAATGAAAGAATTGGTGAAGCTGGGAGGGACCCCTAGAGGTCACACTGAGCAGCTTCTTTGCTCAGTCACCTACAGTGCTGCCCAAGACAAATTTTTTGTCATTCTGACTGAGGAGATACAGTTTAATTTTATGGGTATGAACAAAATTATGCATTTCATGGATTATTTGCCTGCTACTTTCCACTAGTGGACCTGTGATCATTTCTATCATCAGAATCTCCAAAATATAGTATTTTAGTGTTAATTTTTATTCTTCTCCTGAGATTATTTTAAGTAAGATTAATAATTAAGCAGTAAATCTTGAAGGAAAGGATATATCAGACAATACTATGTGAAGATGGTATTTATGATTCTCAGGGTAGCTGTACTTTAATTGCTTTCGTAGTGCAAAGTTGCTAACTGTATGCAGCTTGTAGCTTATCATGAGATCACCCAGAGATGCACACATTCATTGCAGACTTTTGCCCTGCATCTGTCTTTTCATGAAACAAATGTTCATCAAATTCTACTACTGTGTGAGAGTTCAACAACATAACTAAATAATATCCTGTAAGTTTGAATATTTTGATTCTAGTGAAGAAATTCTACTGCTTTACTTGGAAAGGAATGAACAGATAAGCAAAAATATACTACTTACCAGCCATGGGGGTGGTGGTCCTTTAATGGGCAAACCATTTAGTTTCAGATGCTAAAAAAGATTTTAAAAAACTGAAGTTAATGTCCTGCTTTTTAAAGCACCAACATCAGTCATTTGAAAAGCATACAACTCTAACTATTACCCCCAAACAAGGGTATGTTTCTAATTAAACAATTGAAATGCAATTAAACTAATTGAAACTTATGTTTTTAATTACATGTGTTGTATATGTAACACATGCACAGTCAGCAAAACTGAAATTTCAGCATCTTACTAACATAGGCTAACTTTTTAAAGTTAAAGGTAGGTGCTTAGTCTAAATTTCAGAAGGAAGCTTATGCCATTTGTAGCCTAAAGTTATTTTATCTGGGTTTACCCCCAAAAATGCAAAGGTGAACACACACGGACATTTCCATCCAGACTGCCATTATAACTACCATTCTTACCTCTTCTTGGGTCAGTGGCCTGAATTTAGTTTGATAGCGACTTAATTCTACGTTCAGACGATGAACTGTCAATTTCAAAGCATCATTTTCATCTACAAGTTCTTGAGCTTGTTGTCTCAGAGAAAGTAATTCTGTAGTCTCTCCTATTAAAACAAATACCCTATCCATTTCAATCAAATTTCAAGAAATGTTAATATTAGTTATTTTAAGTAAAAAAATCTCAGCCAGAACTACGAGAGAACAGATCTCAAAACTGTAAGGGAATAAACCCATGAAAAATTATTAACACAGAGAACGTGGAACAACATTCTTTCTCATGATCCTCCAGTTACTCCTTGACAAAATTCCACTAATGTACTGAATACTATACAAAAAATTCTTCTGCACAGCCACTTGCTCAGATCAGTAACAGAAACCTACTGCCCCAGGAATAAATTAAAAGTAATTAGAAAAATCAAGCAAGATCACTAACAGTTAAAACTGAATGTCTCTCACCTTCATTATGTGTAGTCTTTGCAGCTTCTTTAAGTTTTCTGTTTTCTTCTTGTAGTCTCTTCAGTTTTAATTGCTGTTTTTCCATTTGCTGTTCTATTCCCTCAAGTTGTTGGCTCACAGCCTGGTATGCCTTGTTCAAAGACCAATTTTCTTGTTGCAGTTCTCTGAGCTTTTCTTTAGTCATATTTTCCCGTGCTTGCCTTGCACGAATAGAGACATCTGGAAATGCCACAGTTCAATGCATTTTAATTGTATTCAAATTTAAATACAGCAAGTTTCAGACAGACCATGCACCTCATGTCAACCAATTCAGTTGCAGTGGGATGCTAAGTGATAGCCTCTAACAAAGATAAAACTTAGGGGGCTAGAGAAGTCACTTCATTATACTGTTTAACATCATTTCCTTAATATTTAAAAATGTTCTTAGATTAGAAAATAAAAACAAATACCCAACATAAAAAGCCTAGAACTACTGTTTTAGTACGTATCACAGAACACTCGGCATTTTTTTCGTCTGCACAGAATAATCTTTTTCATGAATTAGGCTTAACGAGTACAAGCAGGAAAATGTATTTTTATAAACGTGTTCTCTAAAGTAGAGATTTGTAGTAACATCACAATAAAATCAGAAGTACCTGGGGATGGTGGAGGCTTCTCCCGGATAAGACTTTCAGCTGGTAATTTTTCTTCCTAGCAGGGAAATAACAAAAAAGAGACAATTTGCTCAAAGTTATCCTATCTGAGACACACTGAACAGCATCACTGCCAGAGAACTTAAGAAACAGAACTTAGGAAACTGAAACAGCTTCTTTGATATCAACAAAATTGAAGGTTGATTCACTGCTACACTTGTAATTTATCAGTCTTGGCATCTTATTGTTACTTAACACTGTTAGTGGACACTCCTGAGCACTTGAAACAGTTAATTTCTTTCATTGTCAAAGATATACAGTTCTCAAAACAATTTCATAATAGATTAAAAAATCAGGTTTCTTGACCTAACAGTCTGAATATTGTTCCCTCCTTTTAGTTTGTATGAGAGACTCTAGGATAGTCATAAACAGTAGTTTATAACACTAGAACACAATATTTTCCAGAATGTAACACAATTAGGTCTTCTTATAAGTCTTACCTTTGAATTCAAGCCAAGCCGTTTGTTCTCTGTTAAAGGAAAGCAGATCTGTGGGTTAACTAAGAATGAAAGTATGGGTAAGTCTGTAAATTCTAAGGGTTCATATAGATTCTTAAGTACACATTACGTACTGCAAATAAAGTGTCCTTCTAGAATCCCCTTGGTGTATTAGAATATTGATGTGACACCGTACTTTACCACTCACACTGTTTAAACATAATCATGGAAGAAATTGTTTTCAGAAACATGTTCTTACAGCTGTTTTCAGTCGTGTCATTTTCTTAATCCAAGAAATATGAATGACTAAAAATATTTTCTTTTTATCTCCTTAACTTTTCTGATATTGGTATTGCTAGTACATTTGCTTTTTTTTCTTCCGTTAAAGCTTTGAGTACCAAAACACTCCAGTAGTGTTCAGAGAATAAACGGGGTTGATTTTTGCACATATATCAAAGATGTGGTAGAGGATGACTGTAGTAGATCAGGCGGAGCTCATTACCCTTTTTGGTATATAGATGTTTTGTTTTTTAATACTGACTGTTAATGGATGTTTGGGAGCTTCAGTTACAGAGTGAATACAGAGTAATCTTCCCTTTATGAAATTCTTCATTTTCCTGTAACTACTAGAAATGGCTACTTAGTAACATCTCTTTGACTGTTTTGTTGTTTTCCTTTTTTTTTTTTAAAGGAATAGATTGTTATCATGCTAAATTTAGTTTGTTCAAAAATTCTATCCCATGATACTAAATGGTTAAGGCATTTTGTCTTAAAGTAAACTTCTTTACCTTTGGATTCCACATTTGATTCATCCACCAGCACCTGAAACTGAGTTTCGTGAGATGTGTCTTTCTTCTCACCATTATTACTAGGAGATGGTTGAAACTCTTCCTGTGTAAAAATAAGACAAAGCCCATCTAAATCATAACACTGTTTAAATAGCTCATGACAGAGCATCTTGGTATGTGTTTGAAACATTTACTATAATAATGTCCCAGTGACATTCAGAATTACAACCCAGGATTTTAAGATAATAAATAATACGATATACTTTTTGGCGTCAGGGCTAAAGATAAATAAAATATAAGCCTTTGCATGATCAGCAGGAGGTAGGCAACTTGGATCATCCAGTCTATCACAGGGCAGTATTCCTTTTCACCTTACTTAGTCAGAGAGCCTGTGAAATTATCCTACATTTGCCTGAACTGTGTTGCATCTTGGGTGGTGAGGCACTGGTGCAGACCGCCCAGAGAAGTTATGGGTGCCCCATCCCTGGAGGTGCTCAAGGCCAGGCTGAATGGGGCCCGGGGCAGCCCTGCCACGGCAATGGGTTGGAAATGGGTGGGCTTTAGGTTTCTTTCCAATCCAAGTCATTCTGTGTCTAAACTTTTTAAAAAAGCTCTCCCATTTATCTACGATGTTACAGTACTTAAACTATTAATGAATAATTTTTAGCAGTCTTAGCTGTTTTCCCTTGTTGATTGCATAGCAGTGTTCCTGTATGTAACACACCCCCTTCCCTCTCCTCTATTCTTGCTGATCAGTCTTCACCTTGGTGTGTTTTCCAGTTCCTTTCATGCACATAGCATTTTATTTCTTCTGTACTACTCAGTCTCTTCTTCCTGTTTAAATTTTTGTAGCACTTTGGACAGAGGTGCAAACTGAAATTTAAATGTGACTTCAGCAATCTTAAGCTGCTTACATGCTTTAAACACAAATAAATCCTCTAGACTTTAAGACACAAGATCATGTCTTCTGTCTGATTCTGAATGTTCTTCTCTCTGAATGGGTCCTGTTCCTTAGCACAGTTCTGAATCAATTACTGAGCTTTCACTGTACCTGGAAGTATTTAAATATAATGTTCACAATAATAAAATATTGGACACTTTACAAGATTAAAACATGCTCTTCCATTAAAGAAGAGCAACAATAGCAGTGATTTCCTATTACAAAAAATATCCTAATAACCCCATAAGTAATAATCTGTGAGGATGAACAAACAAAGCTAACGTGTTGAAGAGTAAATTGACTGAAAAGATGTAAAATAAAAACTGAATAAACAAGTAGTAAGAAGGGAATGACAAACTTTAGTTTTTAGTATTTAATATTCACACTAATATATTAAAACACGGTAAAGGAATTAACTGATTGAAAATACTACCTTCCTTTTACAGGGAACTGCATAAATAGCATTGGTGCTAAAGCTTTCTCCCTGTTCCTCGTTACTCTGAGAGTTGGACTCTGCCTCTCTATCAGCATCTGGAAGATCCATGTCCTCATCCTCACAGTAACTGCCTGTTATTTCCAGTGACTGTACAGGAGATCTGTCACTGCCATCAAGTTTCCAGTTGGCCCTGTAAGTAGAAAACAGTTCAAAGCCTGCTCCAGTGTTGGTAAATGCTAGTAGAGTCATCAGTCTTGAGTATGTACACAAGTCCAATGGTAGAAACAAATATGTAAGATTTAGCTGCAAACAAGGAATCTAACCTATGCATACACTTTAAAACAGGCAACACTGGAACTATGTTTTCTTGTCTTTCATAAAGAAAATGCCATACTAGAGATCAAAGGCTACTCATTCTACAGAAGAATTGTGCTAAATTAGTATTTGAGACTAAGGAATTACCTGATACAATTCAGATGGCTATCAGCTATACAGTTAATCACTGAAGAATCATTTGGCAGAAATAATAACGTATTTTTACTTGGAATTGCTGTATGATTCTGACCTCCCTGTCTGAGGACTGTGTGTATCACTTTATGAGAAACAGAATAAGAACTGTGGACAATTTGGATTTAATTTATGAAGCGTAAGAAAAAACTAAGCTTAAAGTAACTGGTTTTAACAGTAAGATTTCAATTAGCTTTCAGTAACTGTTGGTTAAAATTATTTCATTGGTAGATTTTATTTCTAATTTAAGGTAGCAAAACAGAAAGCATACAGTACCCCATTCTGAGCTCTGTGACTGTTGCATACGGCTCAAAGCCCTCTTGTTCTATGTGGGCAGAGTCACCTTCAGAAAGCGATCGCTGCCGAGGCTGAGGAATAGCAACCGTGCGCCCTGTCAGCGTTGTTGCAAGGATAGCTGCTGCTAAAGCAGATCTAGGGGGAAAAAAAAAGAAGAAAAAGACAGTATTGATGTCATCTCTGTGCTGCACGCTTTATATCCTCTTCCAATGTAAAATGTCTTCACTGTTTAAGAAAAGCCAGAAGTTCAAGGTTAATAGGTTAATAAGCATAAATAACACTGAAATTGCTAAGGGACTGGATCTAAACCAGTTAACTCCAAGGTAACACACAGTACACTATAAATACCTGTTAAGTTTTCCCTAAATCAAATGCATGAAAAAAAGTCAGTGAATATACTGAATTACATTTCCAGAATTCATACCACAAATTTACAGTCCTTAGCATTCAGCCATAACAGCAGTACCTGGCAGCATGCTGAGAAACTGTTCCATGTTTTGCTATTTTGTCTCCTACTTCCCAGAAGAAACCTACACAGAACTGTTGATGTGAAGCTGTGCATAAATGCTGGAGCATTACACACTAGTGCAAGCTTAAGTAGATGGAAGTGCTTGCTAGTGGGATGCTGCAGAACAGAGTGCAGAGTAAGATGAAGATGAGTAACAAATGGGAACAAAGATGAAAGGAGAGGAGTGGTGAGGGCTGTAACAGCAGTGACAGCAACCAGTGATCAGAAAGAAGAAATGAACTGGAGTTGACCAGGAAGAACACCAGAAAGAATGCAGAGAACAACCAGAAGTGAACTGGACACAGAGAAAGCAAAAAAGGAAAACTGCAAGGTACCACAAATGAAAGTAAATTTATATTTTCACTTTGTGCTACTTGCCTGAATTGCTCATTCAAATCTAGTAGTGTTTTTACATGCAGGTTTTTAATTCACTGTTTTGTTGTTGTTTTTTAATGCAATAAAATGGCAGGTTAGTAATGGTTAACTTGGCTTTGCTAAGAGGTAGAGTTCTTCACTGCTCCAGTCCTATGCTCTAGCATCCAATTTAGAAACAGCCCTAGCTTCAAAAAGTCTGTTTGTCTTTAATTGACTCAGATTTATAAGTTACATAGGAAAGTAACTGTCCTAATTGCTTATCACACTTCGGAACAGCTCTGCCTAAAAAATGTATTCTGTTTATGAGAAGGCTTATGTAAACACTGAACAAAGACATGCAGTTCTGCTCATCGTGCACTTGCAGTGTGCTATTAAAACTGATGAAACAAAAAGAAACAACTGAAAACCTACCTGAGCCTTTCTGGAGAAGGGTTTGGGCTACGAGGGGGAGGGGTGCGGGGAACTGCAGGTTTAGGAGCTATGGTGGCGGCGGGGACCAGGCCACGAGCTATGTGCTTCTAAACAATTTAAAATAAAATTAGTTGACAATGACTTTAAAGATCACAATGAAAAAAGTACAGAACCGAACATGCGCAAAAACTGACATTGCAAAATAATATAAAAGGGAAGAAATTCACATGCAGTTAATGTAAACAGAAGAGTTGAAATGGTTTAAAGTGTAACTTCAGAGCATGTATGAACAGTTGCTAATGCAGGTTAGAAATGTAGGTTACATAACTATACCAACGACTGCAGGTTCTTCACTCATTACCTCACTGTTTGCTAAACCAGAATTGCAGTGCACTCATTTTAAGTCTTGTTTTTCGTACAAGCACAAGAGAAAAAAAGAAACGCATACTAGAAGTTAATTTGCTGCAAATTCATTTGAGTCTTAGTTCGCAGTAACAGTATTAATTCCCTCCCTTGTACAGGTTTGCAACCCTCAGTCACCGAAGCAGTCTGAGTCACAGAGGCTCAGCCTGAATAGGGGCCAGAAGATCCAGGTGAGGAGTCCCGTGGTGTGGGAGCCGGCAGGGGGCTGCGGGGACGCGTGTGCCGCTGCCTCAGCCAGCAGCAGCTCCCGGCAGGCGGCTCTGGGCCGCCTCCAGTCCCGGGATGGTTTCCTTGCGATTGAGTTTTCTGTTTGAACTTGTGCCCATTGCCCCAGGCATCAGACAGCACTGTCCCTATAAAAGTCCATCACCTCTGGACAGACGTTACAGCGTTATGGTATAGAACAGGCGTCGGGTTTCCGCTATGGAGAATTTCCCTATAATACCTTCTCCAACAGGATAATTAACGGGAAGGACTTGTGTGTTCCAGGCAGCTGTGCACAGGCACCGAGGCAGAGGCGGCCCCGCCCGCGCAGGACCCGGGCACGCCGCTGCCCGGGGGCTGCGTGGGTTGAACTCCCCGTGGGACAACGTGCGCCGCGCGCCTGCCCGAGGCGGTACTCACGAAGGGCCCTTTGCGGCCTCTCCTGAAAATGAACGCCATCGTGGCTGAGCACGGGCTCCGCCGCCTCCTCTTTTCCTCCGGACGCTTCTCCCGGCGCGACAGACCCGCTACTAACAGCGCGGCGGATTGGCCGGGCGTTTGCGCTCCGCCAATCAGCGCGCGCCTTCCTGCGGCCCTGGCAACCTACCGGCGGCGATCCCCGCCCCCCTGCTGCGTCCTGATTCGCTCTCGGCGGTAGAGCTTTGTCTCCTCATTCGTCGGCGGCTCTGTCAGTCAGGCGCGCGCTGCGGGGTGGGCGGTTCGTTGCTGCTGCTGAGGGGAGCGGGGCCGCCCGTCAGAGCGGAGCGTTGCCGCGGCTTTCTGTGCTGGACTGCGGGGTTATAAAACCTCCCGTGTTTTTTAAACAGAGCGTAACGACTGAATTAAAGGCGGCAGGTCCGATGGCGGCAAAAGGAAGTCTCCCTGCGGCAGCGGGATACGTCGTTGTCCCTTACGGACACGTGGTTGGCAGTGAGAAGTGGCGGGGGTCTGAGATAGCCCGCAGGCTGCAAGGTGAGGGAGCAGCCCTGCTGTCCGTCACGGCTGCTGCGCTTCATGAGGCGTGCTGGGTTCTGGCTGCAGCCACAGCCGGGCGCGCTGAAAAGCTGTTTGCAGCTGCGATTAATTCTGCCGCATTTGTATTGCCGCGAGGCTGCGGTACCTGAGCCATGCGGGGCTCATTCAGAGAGCTATTCACTGTCACTGGCACGCGTGTCGGTGCTTTAGCTGCCCCGTGCCTGTTTTGCTTGGAGAGAAGTGAGGCTGTTGAAGGAAGCGAGTTTGGTAGCCAGGCCAGCAGCATCAGTGGCACGTTAGTGTGAGAGAGCTGTGCGGTTCAGTAGCTGCGTGGCTTTAAACTACCGCATTTTTTTTTTTAATTTTTTTTTTCCTCTCTTAACAATCTCACCTCAAGGGAAAACAAAACTCATCTTTGAGGACGGCTTGGGACTCGTGGATTTCCATCTTTCAAACAGAATCTGCGTGCTGTATATTTCTGAAGCAGATTTGGTTGCAGGGGAAGAATTCAAGCGGAGATTGGTTCAGTTTAGGAATGTAAGTACCACGTAAGGAGAAAAGGAAACATTTCCAATTGCAGCTTGCGTATTCCGTGCTTCTGAAAACATTCACGCTGTGACTTTTTTTTATTTCTGGTGAAGCTGAAGTTCTGTGGTGTTTCCATCTGAAAACTGAAAATCACTCATCTGTTGCATCAGCTTCTCACTGACAAGGGCCTTTTCCCACCCTTCAATACAGGCCAGCAGCCTTGGTGGAATTGTGATTGTCGAGAAGACTCCAATAAGTGAGCAGTACTTCTCAGCAGTGCAAAAACTCGTTGTGCTGCAACTTGGAATGGCATTGCTTCCTGTGGCAAATCAAGAAGAAGCTTCTCAACTTATTACTCAGCTTGTAAGTTCTTATGTTAGTGGAAAGACTGAGAATTACCTGTTTGCTATTCAGTCATCACTTTTTTTAGGAAAAAAAAAACACGTGATCTTAAAGGAGCCCAGCATTTGGTTTGAATGTAAGGAAAACATATTAAAATGTTAACAGGTACCACAGTTCAGTAGGAGAAGGGAGCAGAGGGAAAAAATGGAAGAAGCTGTCAGGGTTTCCTGGTGGGGCTTTGTGGGTATGCACTGAAACAAAAGAACACAGCTCCAGTAGAGGGCATTCGGTGTCGCTTATGGTTTTGTTTTGCTTCAGGTCCGTGAACAGAGTAAGGATCACAGCAGTAACCCCTTTCTGCGTAAGCAATGCTCACAACTGGCTGAGGCGTCAGTGTTTCGGACAGTGCAGCAAATCCCAGGAGTTGGGAAAACAAAAGCTCTGCTTCTGCTGCAGCAGTTTGGAAGCATCCATCAGATTTGTAATGCATCTGTCAAAGAGCTCGAGCTAGTAGTTGGACAAACGGTGGCAAAACAAATTCACACATTTTTGGGTTCCTGACGTGTGTGTTGTGCTGTTCTTGAAAAACAGGCTGCTTCTGTTTCTTGTGAATTCTGAAGTTCTGTTTTTAATGATAACTTACTATAGTAGTTTCTGTAATCTCAGGAACAGCTAGAGGCTGCTGAGTAATCACCCAGATTACTCTCCTTTTTATAGCTGCTCTGGTCATTTGGATATAGAACTGTGCTCTGTTGTGTAGAAGCTTCAGATGAAGGTAATGTTGTCATACTGCCTTGGGATTTAAAGTGACTGTTACGTTACATATCTGGTAAGTTCACTTCACACTACTGGTGTTAGTACATTTTTTTTAGGACTTTTTAAATCCAACATTTCTCGCTGTACGCCTGCTGACAAACACAGCTGAGTACAGCAGTTACTTCACATCACAACCAGGAAGGCAGTACAGCACTCAGGAGCAGCTACCCAGCTTGCTTTAGCTGTTCATTTCCACGTGTGCGTGACAGGGCTCCTGAAACACCACTTGATGCATTGTGCTACCAGAATACATCTGTGACTACACTGACTTGTTTCCTTAGTTACTTTTTCACTCCACAGGATGTTACCAAACTTATTCCTTTGTAAGATTGTAGATATATGTTTTTATGTAGGTTGGGGTGATTTATTATGACATTAAATATAGCAACTACCATATATTAACCGTAATCATCAGTTCTAAGTTGCAGAGAAAATACAGTGGGAAGCTTTGATCGTTATTTATCTTGTACTTCCAGTATTAATTTCAAGAGTTATTTATGAAGAGGATTGGTCTTCCTGACATATTGCATTTTATTTTAAAAGGTATCTCATCTAGTCATTTTTATTGTTGTTATGTACCCATTAAGGAGTGTTAGAAGTTCCTTTCCTATCACTTGATTTTGAGATCACAGCAGGAAGGCAGTTGTGCAGTTTTTGATTCCTGTTTGTGCAGAGATCCTCTGTAACCAACTTAATCACCTATGAGATGACAGATTTGTTATTTGCACTGATTCCTTTCTTGAGATGAAAACACAGTTATGCAATGGCTTTTAATGTATTTAATTTACTGATAGCAAACATCAGAATTTCCAGAACTATGAAAGAAGGGGAATACTTAAGCTTCATTATAAATGTTTTAGGCTTTTTTTCCTCATTGGTCACTGACATGTCACTATGGATGTGGCTGTTGCTACTGCAAGGCAAACACCAAAGTACATTTTGTACTACTCCCAGTGCCCACCCCCTAAGTACACCAAATAAATTTCAACTGAAGTAGTAAAAACTAGTACTAATAAAGTTAAAGGCTCAACAGTTAATCTATGGCAAACCTTGATTTTATAGGATTTTAAAATAGCCTTGTATGTTCCGTATGATGAGAAGTATACGATGGAAGTGCTGAAGCCTTTATTTACTGTGAAATGAGTAATTACCTTAAGCTAGCTATTGCTTACTGCTGACTGTAGAATTAATCTTCAATTGGCTGTCAAAAAATAGCAATTATGTATTTGTATGGCACTGGAAGCCCAAATTTTTGCTCCAGTGTTTCCTCAGGGAGGAGTGATGGTGGGAAGGGGAAGGCAGTTAACCATGCAGCTGAGAAACCCAAGGGCTGGAGATACTTTTATTGAAAGGAGCATTACAGAAACCTGGAGAGGTGTAGTAGCAGTAAACAGAAAACTTGTAACATGCTTTATTTTCCAATAAGAAGTAAAATCAAAGAGCCACTACCCAATGGGAGCATCTGATTTTTATTCTTAAATAAGTCATTAACATATTTACACCTATTATTAAGAAACTAAAAATGACACCTTCAAAGTTTATACCCAGACACAAGCTTTCCCATAAGTTTTGAGTATCAAACAGCAAATATCTACTCTGTAGATAGCAACATTAACTAACACTAAAGTGTTAGCAACTTTCAATTAAATCTCAGTTTCATGAAATAGAAGAATTTAGCAGAAATAGTCAGAGGTTTTTTGTCTCCTTGTCAGTACACACTCGAGTTGTTCCAACAAGTGGGAGATTTCATATTGGTTTTCTTAGCTGGCATAATAAAAGTCTCCCACTGTGACTTCTAAATACTTTTTCCCTTATGTTTTGAAAGTGTCACCACAACTTAGATATTCTTGATCAATATACTAGAAAATGTCAGTTTTGTGATTTGCTCCACAGCTATCAATTTTATCAAGAGTAATGAAATACGGATCATATTGTAACTAGGTTAAACAATTTCAAGTTTGGAATAAAGCCTGTTTTTAATAATGCATATATAACCTAGATCAAAAAAAGCTGAGTCAAACTCTTCTGTCATTTAAAAGGTTGTGTGACTTCTGAGCCTTCTCATTCTCTTCCCGAGTTATGTCAGTTATTCCATACAATGTACCTCATACTCTCAGAGAACTCTGTGCATAAAAACAACTGTTAGACCAGCCTTTGGCATAAAGCTTTTTTCTCTGAATAACAGCTTCCTCTCTCCTTTGCTCTTCAAGCTAATTTTGTAGTGTTAAGCAGCTTATTATGAACTCTACATCTTTACAGCAAAATCATCCATCACTGTGTCCCCTACTGTTGTGCACGCAGCATCAAGTTTGTATTAAATGACTCCTGCCTATAATAGTTATAAAAATCAGTGATACTGTATTTTGAAATTCCAGAGGAATCCTGTCTCCACACGAGCCACTCCATCATCTACAAACTGTTCTTTTACATCTCTCAAACCATTCTCTTCTAACCTTCAAACTTGACTCACATTTTACAGCTTCTGCCAAACTCTGATCTTCACAGTAAGTGAAGTCAGTGGCACTTGTCTGAAGTTGAACACATGTATATATAAAGGTAACATTGATCGATGTATTTTATATACATTTAAAAGAAAAAACTTCCTGTTAACAGCTCCTTCGGAAAGATTCAGTACAGTGAACTTTCTGTACCCAGAAGTGTGAAGGGGGAAAGCTTTTTCTTAACTGGAGAACTTCCAGCCACAGCTGAAGGAAGGCAGAGGGTGCTCGCAGCTTTCTGTCTATTTTTAGTTCCCCAACTTAGAAAAGGCAGTTTGAGTGGGGCTTTCTTGGCCTGGTAGGTCTTGTTCTCTTCCATGGCTAAACAGATCAGGGAGTATGTCTTCTGCATTCCCACAGAGTAAGTGGCGCTCTTACTATGCTGCAGGAAAGAGAGAAGAATTATAAGCACCAGTCACTGAAAATGGGTCAATGATTTGAAGACAACAAAAGATTACTGTGCAAATAATTTTCTAAGGCAGACTACGGCAAGCATTCTGTGCTAATTAGTACAGAACACAAAGCCCTTCAGAGCTCTGGGATTTCTGGAGTTCGGCCCCTGCAGACTGAGGGGGGGTATGGAAAGGATGCACAAGTCCCTTCACAGCAGTGGTGCTGCAGTTATGCTAAAAGCCAGCAAGTGCTGTGTGATCTACACAGCAAGCTTGCTACAACACTTGAGCGTGCGTTCTTGCACAAATCCCTCAAGTCTCTGTTGTCTTTGGAGTCCAGAAAGTCTTTAGAGTTTTTGGTAAACACTGAGCAAACTCCGTGCTGCCTGCAGCTATTACAACAGGCACTACTGTAGAATGTTCTTTTGGGTTATCTGCAAGGCACAGCCCTCTACCTTATCTTAGCTGTGCCTGATTGTAAGGTAGCCCTTTTGTGTCCAGCAGCAGCTTGGAATGACAAGTATGCAATTCCTTGTTGTCAGTAAGGAAAACGAATTTAAAACAAGGAAATCCAGTGGCAGTGACTGCACCTTCACCACTTCTAAGGCAACAGTGTTTCAGTGCCTAAGCTTGCCAGGGAATGCTAGAGGCACGAAGCAGTGGGTTTAGCTGAACTACGTGTTCTCTTATTACAAATAATGTTTTTAGAGCTTAACATTTTTTAACCTTGTGATCATATTTCTTTAGTCTAAAGTTTCTACAGCAGTTTTGTAACTGACTGGGCAGTTAAAATACACCAAGTTAAAAAGCAAAGTGTAAATTCCTCCAGAAAATATATAGGTCATTTATGCTAACAGCAAATAGAAAAGGAGCATGCACACTTGGATGCTCTCCTGAACTCCATTATTATTTCATTGTGGTTCTTCCTATGCCAAACAAGGTGATATTTTTTTTTTATTTCTCTGCAACAAATTAGGGGAAAATTAATTGTGATATGAATTCTAGGGCATATTTAACCCAAGTAGTTCCACTAACACACAGGTACAAAAGTAAAGCTGCCAACAACAAAAAACACAACCCCAAACCATTCTTATGCATGCAGACTGCACTTTAGCTCACTAAGTTATGAAGAAAGTTCTACTGATTTTAAATGGTGTGTTTAAAACATAGTGCATTTACACATCTGCTATCTATTGCACAGTGGGACACTGATGTGATGTAACATTGATCAGGGACTAAAGTCAAGGAAAAAAAAGCCTCACATCTCAAATCCACAAATGTATTTGCCTCATTACGTACCATGGATGCTGTTGTATCCTGGCAACTGATGACCTCAAACTCAATGGGCTGTTCTCCCATGCTTTTGAGCTTTTCCAGCACCTCACTCACTCCAAGCCATTTGCAATCCACTCCACCAACTGAAACAATGTAATCACCTTCTTTTAGGCCCACTGACTGTCAAAAAATTTTGCACAGGTTAATATCTGGAATTATAAAGCTACGTGAAATGCTTCTTGTCATCATACACTATTTACCCTGAAGGCACTTCCCTCACAGGGGCCATGAAACCACAGCCTAGCCAGACACGTGGAACAAAAAGTAATAACCAGCATAAAGAGATGCAGATATTTCAAGTACAGAAATTAACATAGTTTGTGGAGTTACTGTGATACATGCAATTCTGGTATGCCCTGCTAGTTTCACATCCTCTGTTTTTTTCTCTTATGTTAATACTGTGGCATTTTTTACTGTCTTACCATTCCCCATGAGGCATTTTCTCCAGTTTTTATTTCTGTTTCTTCAACGTTTTTGTACTTACATGTTGCTTCTGCCTTTGCTATAACTAGGCTGTACTCACCTCAGTACGTTGCTTTATTATTCCCTTTCACCAAACAACATATCAAAAACCACTAAAGTGTTCTTTCTCCTCGGGTACATCCCGACCCTCATCCTTACTGTTGTAGCTACTTTTCTTTATTCCTTCCAGCTTCCCAAATTAGATGGGGAATAACAAACTTGCTTTTTTATATTTGGGACTTCCTATCAAGTGCAAACAACAGAAGAAATGTACTGTAGCATAATGTAACGTCAGGGATATAGATTCTCTAACAATTAAGGTGCATACTGCACTCAAAATGTGTTCAGATTGTATGAACTGACTACAGTGCCACACGCTAGAACTCAGTGAATGCTCCATACACTGATATGAACAAGCTAACACTGCATTTAAAAGACTGTAATGCTAGAGTCTAAAGATAAAGCACTAATATTGCACCAGTCTACTTACTGCTGCAGGACAAACTGGATCAAGACAATAAATCTGTACTGGTGAGCCTCCTTTAAGGCTGAATCCCAGCTCCCCTGTTTCACAGTGGAAGTGAATGGTGCGTGGAGCCGTCCATCTCTGCTTGGCTGAGAACACTGACAGCGGTCCCTGCAGGTAACACAGCAGTGAGCATGTCGTGCTTTACTGCCTTATGTTCACATATAACACACACGAGAGGTTGGTGGGCATTAGCACGTTACATACCAGTCTGTGAAAGAAGTCTTTAACTTTCACCTTGGAAAACTGAGGAGCAACTGTTTCTACTTTATGCTCTGTTTTAGCTGAAACAAAAAGAAAAGCACATTCATTTTCTCTCCAGTATTAGTTAAGATGTATAAACTTTTTCTTGCTCTCCAAGCTAGATAGAAATGTATCTTAAATTCTTACAAGACTGTAAATATTTCATGCCACAACAGACAAAAATTCACATTGCTGCTACCATTGCTGGTTGGTCTCAATTTTTTCACCTCCTTCAGGCACATCCATTATCTACCCTCTCCTTTTTTCTTTCAAGTCTTTCCTAGATCTCTCACCATGATCCACAGATTATTCCATTAGTCCCATAAAAGGGATCATCGTGAGACATTTGGTTAGATACCTTTGTTTCTAGCTGTGGATACTTACGAAGAATATCTGGAGCCTGGATTAGACTGAGAAAGTCATCTTCTGTTTCCTGCTGAGCATATTTGAGAAGTGAGCGCTTATGTGCAGCTGTCAGAACCTCCTGAAGAACTTCAATGTTTCGAAGTTTTTTGCACAAGCCACACACTCTTAGAGCTTCTTCATGGTAAACAATGGCTTTACGTAAATGTGCTTTCCCTGAAAAGAAGTCAGAAACTGAGCTGTCTTCCACAGATGCAATAAATAAAAGATTATTTTCATCTTTAATTTTCATCAGCTGGATAAAACCAGCACTTACCTAGCTGCTTTCTCTGCACTTTGTCCTTTAAAATGGTGCGAATCATCAGACCCTCAGGCACGTAGTCATACAGCTGGGAAAAGGCTTTCTCCTGCTGATCTTCATCATCATTGGACTGCACTATAATAATTGATACAGAACATCAGTCGTTGCACTTTTCATACTCAGCTCCTTAGGTCTACTGTTGTGCAGTAGTTACTACTTTCTTTGCAGATCTGGTCAAATATTTTTGCAGATATATACTGATGTGAATTTCAAGCTTTCAGAGCTCATACTGATAAGTTTTATCAGCATGCAAGGACTGCCTGTATGCCAGAACAGAATCACAAGAACTGATATAATGGATTAATGGATATAACATTTCTTCTGTTTCTGCAAATGTTAGCTACTGAATATGCCATTCTTTTGTGAAGGACAAAGAAGCCTGGTTCATACCTGAGCAAGAAATGACCACAAAATAGCATACTGAAATCCCAAAGTTCCAGGCTCTTATTCATAGATTAAATTATAATTGTTTATGCACTTGTTGGTGTTCTTTATATGAATACATAACAAAGCTGTGATTCTTACGTTCGTGATCACACAGAATGGTGGCAAGGAAGTAATGTGCCAGAGCTCTGTAATGGTCTGACTTTATTTGTACCAGTTTAGACCAGGAATAGGGGATGTTCTCTCTGACTGGTTCCTGAGTCATTGCAGTGTTAACCATCATGTAAACCTCTCCCACCTAAAATAAAGCACAGAATTGAAGTACGAGAAGTTAATGTGACTTACTGGAGCTCAGCTACTTAAGTTAAGTGTTATTATATTCAGCCTTAAGACAATTTCACACACATCTCATCAAAGAGGAGAAAAATATAATGCTACAAGTGTTGTTAAAAAAGACTGAAACAAAGTTTTAAGAAAAAATGCTATTCCACCTCTGATTTCTTTCCCTCATAAGAAAACATGAATTGATTCTGTACAAGAACAGATGGACTAAGTTAGCTGATCAACATGGCTTCAGAGTTCCACAAAAATGTCATACAATGAAGTTATTTAATTTGCAAATACATCTCATCATGTTAATACAGCTAAGAGAGTCAAACGTGTCAAATACCTCAGCAGACTCACACTTCACTTCTGTGGAGTCACACCTACCCTTAAGTTTGTATGGTCGAGTTAGATCTGGGCTACTATCCTTGATCCCTCTTATCCTTTACAGAAATAGCTTTTCCAGCAGTAAACGCTGCTTTAATTGAATCCCCAAATCTTTCCCTGCTACTTAGCAACTCTAGAAGTCAGGGTAGCTTTGCAGGGTTGGTAGGAAAGGTCTTGCCCGTGTTAGCTAGTGTGGACCAATTATACATGTGGCTCAGGAAGTGTATCCAGATCTGCTGGCATACCCACATCTTGATGTCAACAACCTCAAGAATGAATTCTACCTTCTGAGGCATAGCCCACCTCTCCATTTTCCATACACATCCCAAGACAGCTTTACACCTTCCAATCTGATTCTGCATCCTTCCCCCAGTTACAAATTAGTTATACTTTTGGACTTTAGCTTCTTAAGTTTGCATAACCTCAAGCTGCCAGGAAATCAGACAGGTTGAGTGTTCAGCACTCGACAGAAGGACCACACAAACAACCCTCCCCTTTTCTACGTTGAACTGTGGACAAGATCTGTACTGTCTGAAAGAACAATATAGTAAATCACTTGTTAAAAGTCTTTTGAGAAGTTTGCTTTTCTTTAGCATGTTTTTATTCAACTTAAAATAGCTCACAATTCTAATGTAATGATAACTGAATCACAGGTATTCACATTTTCATCTTCTGAAGGGCTGCAATTCTCAATATAGCTTGAGTGCTGTCCCTTCTGCTTTGGGTTTTCAGTAATGGTTGTTAACATTTAAGTTTAGCAAATTCTGTTAATATTCCTAGAGGCTTTATCTAGTAACTCAGCAGTGGAAATACTTATTTTAAAGATGAAGTGTGAAGTCTCTTATTTTACCTTGGCAACTTCCTGTGTCATTTTCACTAGTGTGAAAAACTCGTTGCGTATTCCAGGGAGACTGATCTGCTCAAAAGCACACTCTTGAGCCTGAGCAAGCATCATTTTCACCAGCACGTTCAGCATAGCCGGGCTCATGTCGTAACTTGGTGTGTGAGTAAAGGTCTCCTTTAAATAGCTTAGGACTCCTGAAACGACAGAATTGTTTTGCTGGCATTGCAAAAAGAGAAACAGCTGATCTAATTCTAGCATGTGTGGTAAGAAGACTGAAAACATGCTTCATCATATTGAACCATAGCAGTCTGAAGGAATTCTTGGCATACACAGAAATTAAAGCAAACTTCTGATTTTGATTTGCCTTCCCATAAAATGCACAGATCTCAAAATTACAATTCAAGAGAGCACCAGAAGTTACAGCTTCTAAGGGTGGTATCTTCAAATTTGCTTCTAACAATTCTTATGACTGACCATAAAGCCATGCTAAACTGAATGCTATTTTTATATGGGAATTGTAGGCCACACTCATTTAGGACAAGAAACAAAATACATCTGCACAAGTGTAAGTAGAACCTTTCAGTGGTGGGAGAAAAAAGTACAGAAGCTTATTAACTATGAGTGTCCCTTGTAGATGCTGCTAAATTCATGGTGTACCTCAGTAAAAGCTCAGTTCCACCCCTGTACATAAACTAGAACAATATATTTAATTGGGAAAAATTACATTCTGCTCTGGATGTTTGGTTCCACCAATATCCTAATCATTTTTATCATTTATCAAATCAAAAACAATATTTGCACGGCAGTTAGTGTTCAAGTAACAGTTTCATGGATGAAAGTATAAGTTCAGCATGCACGTCATCCAGCTGTTCTAGTGAGTCCTACTGGCCCACGAATTGCTGATAATACCACACAGGTGTAATGGTGTAATGATAAGGCCTTTGCTTTCTAAGTGTCCCACCTTCTGTAATTTTACATCTTATCATTACTCCTGTGTTCTGCCGTGTTGCAGTATGTTTTCTACTACCACTTTCTGGTATTTTTCAATTTCTGTGTGATATTTGCATCTTTTATCTGATGTCCTTACACAGTTCTGAGCTATGGACACCTCTTGCCGGGCACAACCATGTAGTGATCAATTGCCCAACTGAACACAACTTGAAGTACAGGAAAAAAAACTTCTTTTTGGTTCTCAACAGATTTCTGCTCACACAGGAGCTTATACACACTGAAAGCTTTGTTGAGGATAAATTCTGTGCAAGTTTCACCAGACAACACAGCACGATTAATTATGAAGAGACCATACGAAAAATTAGCTTCTAAGCCTTTTACCTTCCCTTAAAACTGTTTCTTGTCCAGTGTACTATCACTGAGGTTAAAGCAGCTATACACGTGAAACAGAATGAGCAAAACGAAACGGCGTTAGGGCTATTGCTCAGACCTTTGAACTACAGCTCACTAATGATTAACCACAGCATTCATTGTCTTTATCAGCATGTTTGAACTGCATTTCCAGGTTTTGAATTAAAGCTTCATCTCAATCCTCCACTAGGTTTCCGAAATCTCCCTGTTGCATCTTTTTTTGTGTAAGAAAGTCAGTGGGAAATGCAGAAATCTGCAGGAAGTCAGGCTGAGGTCAGCAACATTTGCATACAGTTCTTTGTAGTTTTTATGTATCTGTACCTGCAGCTCTCTGAAAAGCATCAACAGCATTTTCAAGTCCAGTCTGGGTCTGACGATTGCATCTTGTTCCAATCTGGGTGTAGAGGGCTCCAGTATTGAATAAAATACTAGCTTTTTCCAGCAGCAGATTTTGCTGACACACGGGAACACCTGTGAAGGAATCATACCTTTGGAAAAATGATGAGAATACGTGTTAAGATGAACAGAGTCCATTGAACTACAGATACTTGAGTTCTGTTTTTTCCAAAAGAACAGGGTAATTCTTAATAACTTCAGTGAAAACAAAAAGTGACCAGAAATACCATTATGTTTTTTGAGGACAATCCATGACTCCAGCAAAACAGAGAATGGATTTGAGCCTTAGCTTTCAAAAGGTTTTTAAGCAGTGCCTCCAGAAACACATTATGAAGTACCTATAAAACTTTTGAGGGACTGACAGCATACTGGGGAAGTATTCCTATGTGGTCACCACGTTGTCATAATTTTTATTGGGCACACACTATTAAATGTTGCCATAGATTGTTGCCATAGATGAACTACTGGCATGGTCAGACCCTATATTGCAAGTATTTTATAGTTCCTTTTTGCAGTTAGACTGGGAATTTAATGGTTCTCAGCTGCATGGTACTTATCCCCTTTTTGCAATCAAAAAAATAAAAACTTTGAATTCAGGAGCCCATCCTTGTTCATAAATGTAGTAAACATTTAGCAAATGCTCCACTGTAACAAAGTTAGTCCCTCTTCATTTCTGGCCCAAATACCCAACAAACTGAAGGGAAGTCTGACCCCATCTGCTTCAGGCAACAAAGTTCAGAGTTGAGGAAAACATCTGCACTTGTCCAAAATTATGTTATTTTTCCCTTGTGAAAACCTGTAGCCCAAATCATAAATTAACACAGCCTGAGAAGAGCAAAGGGCTATGCTGGAGTCAGGTTCACATTTAATATTAAAAGCAAAAACAAGCATTGATGACAGTGGGATGAGGTGGGGAGAGACACAAAAATGCTTTAAATTAAACTGAAAACAGTTAAAGATTAATGGTGTTCTGAGGGGGATGGAAGTGAACAAACACAAACTCCACACTTACCATGTAAATAACACTCCCATGTGCCTGGTAGGTGGGAAAAATCTGTTTTCTATAAAACCAAGTTGAAGGAAATAGCTTATCAGCATCTCAGTGCCAGCTTCATCTCGGCTGGGAGTGCGGCAGGCCTTAAAATACAACAAATTAGAATGAAGTGTATTCCCTTGAGTTACAGGATGAATACTGAAATGCCAAGGAAAAAGCTCTACTTCCTCTGGACTTCTGCGTATCACAGAAATGTGTGGAATGTGAGAACAGTAAGCTTGAGGCCATATGGATGAACTGCAAAAAAGGTTTTCTTTTCTTTCTTTTCTTCTTTTGCACAGAAGTGGCACATAACCTTTATGGAAGGGAGGAGGTTCTGCTGGCACGTCTCAGAGCTAATTAAACAAACACTGCAGGAATTTTATGAAAGCTACAAAGAGACTGCACATAATACTGGAGACACTGCATGACTGTAGAGCTGTGGGACAGTGGAGATTCATGTTCCATATCTCAGAAATGAAGGCAATGGGAACATGGTAAGCAATAAAAAGTGGATTCTATACAAAAGTTACTATATACAACTTTAAATTTAAAGACTTCATGGAAGAAATCTTATTATGCCATACGTAAACTTACTTGTCTCAGATCCATGAGGTCTGCTATTTCATCTTCGTACTCTGAACTGTCTTCACTATAATGTTCCAGAATAAAGTCCTAGAAAAGGTGCAAAGGAACCAGGAAATTATTAGATCAACTCCATTGAGTTTTAAAACAACAGCACATAATGGTTTTGAAAGAGACAAATGAACCCTGTTAGTTAAAATAACATGGGAATCAAGTGACCATAAAAAACTTGTTAACAGAAAGAGACTGCCAAATTCCTGTCAGTTCCACTAAAATTAGCATAGTTGCAATGGCATAAGTGGTAGAACCATCTGGCCATAGAAATTAACCTACAGATGTAAAAGCAGCAACTTCTGTGGTTATATAAGAGGCAGTTTTCCATAAGGTAAATTCTGCATTGAGCAATACATGGTAGTCCAAAAATACAGAAGGTGGCTCAAAGAGCTGGCAGAGCCCACAGCAAGCAGTGATAATGCTGCAACACAGCTTCCCAACAGAGCTGGCTCAGCTAGAGGAAACTGGAGTATCGCTGTATTGTGCTCAGTACAATCACTGTTACTACTTCCTTTTGCATCTAGAGTAGTCTTATGGGCACCAGTAGTCTCATGGGAATGAGAAACTAAAGAAGAAATTGTTCTTTTCCTACAGTCACACGCTACTCAGAATCACACACACTTAAAGCTCTCCTGCACAGCATTTAACCTCCTGCTTCACCCTTGAAGAACCTAAAAACATAAAACGTAAGTCTGAGAATGAGGACAGATAATCTAAACATCCCAAACCATCCCACAGTTCCACTGCAGGCTGAGGAGAATAAAATTACCCTAAATTCTTTTACACTGTTTAGACTGTAACAGCTTCTCAGAAAGGGAGATCTGCTTGACTTAAAGGATGTAGTACTTAGTACATGTGGAGCACTGCACAGATGTTAAAATCATCTCCACTCAGTACACCAGCTCCTGCGTGCCCAGTTCTCTTTTCACAGGAATGTAAATTAAGATGCAAGGCCACAGCCCAGTTAATGGCTGGGTAATTTTTAAACATGTTGGGATCTCAGTTCTAGGACAACAATAACAAAATTACACATAAACTACTTCTTCAAACAAATTTGAAATGGAAATTACTCCATTAAGACTCTGAAATATGTCTCAGAAATTTACCTTCAGGGGAAGTGTAAAGTCTACTTCTTTGGTTTCCTTTAGGCCAAGAGGTACCAAGGGAATGCTGAAAGTCTCTCTATGGAAAAAAAAACAAAACAAACAAAGATCTCTGAAAGTTTTTTATTTGTCCATTAATAAGATAATTAGTTTTGTATTATTTGTTGACAGACAGCTAGAATGCCAGCAAACAGCTCCACAACTGCTACAAATCTGCCACACTGAGTTACAGTAATTAACAATAATCATCCTTAGTATTTTACATGCTACATATCGCTTCTCTAGATGAAAACATGGGTGTCTAGCAGGGAAAAAAAGGGACAGAGTACACCCATAGTGAAAGGCCTAAGACTAGAAGTACTGAGCTTCTAGATGAGGTGTTAACCTCATAAACTACTCAAGCTATAAAATATCTAAGGGCAATAAAGATGAGAACTGTAACATTTAAAATCTAACCTCAAGAGAATATGGACTTAAAACTGGATCACACTATTAAACACTAGCCAGTACAACTATCAATGACTGAAAAAAAAGAAAGTACCATTTTATCATGAAAGCTATTTCCACTGCATATATTGCTTTTCCTCTAAGCACATTACCCAGTTACAGAATAGCGAGATCAGGACTGCTTCCAGGAACACAGTTTGTTTAGTAGGTTTAATGGATTGGTTTCTGGCAATTACACAGTTTATCTGATATTTTCCTTTTTCCTCCAAGCTGTATAATCATCAGAGTATTTCATTACCAGCACAAAGTGGCATGGGTGTGATTCATTTACGGTCTTATCACCAAAGAGAGCAAAATCACTTTCTTACTGGTGAAAATTCTACCTGGGGGAGATGGGAGTAGCAGTGGAAGAGACCTGGAAGTGGCTGACATGATCCAGAAAGCAGCTCCACTGGTTTGGAAAGGGCTTCCAGGACACAGTGGAAAACATCACTGCAGGCAGTGCAAATGATTTTATTTCTGATGAGGCTTTTAGAAGAAGCCACAACACTTTAAGACAGCTTCACAACACTTTGTGTCTACATTTTTTCCCTCAAAAGGAAGTGAGACATGCAAGCAAAATCCTAACTTACTGATTTAATGAATCCTAATGCCACCCACAATTCCTGTAGACATCAGCATTTGTTTCTCAGAGGAAGTTCTGTTTTTCAAGTTTCCAAGTTGTCACATCCATGGAATCAACATGGATTGCATCAGGGAGGCGTTGGACAGGTAGGGAGGTGGTCCTGACTCTCCAGATCAGTGTAGAAGTGGCGTCATGTTCCTCAGTCTAGCTGAGATGTGTGCAACAACTGGGAAGGCAACGCTTCTGACTGGTGCAATACAATACCCTGTAACCTAGTGATGTGGGTGTGACCTCACGTTGATGACTACATGCACAAAAGATTGAGAGGATAACTATCAATAGCTACTTGCCACTAAAAGGCTGGAGAGCAGCTGTGGAGGGTGTGGATTAATTTAGCGGATGACAAGTAAAAAGCATCTGCAGCTCAGAAGGAACAGCAATAGATAGGCAAAATAAAACAAATCAAAACAGATTGGGAAGTGGGATCAGGAGAAAAGTCATACTACTACGCAGCTGCAACAATTCTACCTACCCTAGGACATGAGCATGCAGACACTTTGAATCCTCTTCAACTGGAAGTAGGATTACCATGGCTGGAGTCTCTCACTCCCACAGCCCTAACTTCCATTGCTACTCTAAGTGCTGACATACATATATAAAGACTAGTTAAATTTTGAACAGAAACCTTTTCTTCGTCAAATAAAAGTTTGCCATGGGGTTGGGCAGTAAGAACTTGTACAAAGTTTCTTTTCAGAACAATGAAATGTGGTATTCTGTGTCAGGTTAGCATTCAGGTGAAATGTACCCCACTGAAAATGTGTTCAGATCCTCTGCATTCAGGCTTCTTTGTGATCCAATTCAGAAGTTAACCCTGACTGAGAAAAGTGCTAAAAGGGAACAAAAATTATTCCCCCTTCCACAAAGCACTTCAGTTTGCATCTTGAGCTGCTAATGTTAATCAAATATTGGAAGTGTATTTCCTGGAGCAGTACAACATCTAACTGATAGAGAAATCCTTGCAGTATTCAGGCAGTGAACAATCCATAACTTCAAAGTTTTATGTTTGAGGAATGTACTGAAATGTATGATGCTTCTTAAAGTTGGAATAACATCTCGATGCGATCCCAACTTCATCTGGTACATATCTGTGTTTCAGTCTTAGTTTATGCCTTTCTGCCACTGAAGCATACATCTTAAGAACCACAAGCCTGCTTTGAGCTCCAAAGCAGTGTTGTTTCTTTGTCCTTCAGTTAAAGAGAGGATTGTTGTAGATACTTCATCTGAGAACAAATAAGTTTGCTAGGTTTGCATTCTTTAGAATGCATTGAACCAGTTAGCCAATCAAGTACTGGAAATTCTGCTAGGACCCATGTATTTCTCCATAATGCCCCAAGACCTGTCGATTCTCACAGTAATCTACTTCACAGAGGAACTCCGTATCTAAGGATTAGTGGCACATACCTTTCCCAAGTGAAAGACAAACAATGCAGACTAACCCTTAGTCAACAAGTTTACCTTCTAATATGTTCTCTTTCTATCAAGTATTCTGTTCTTTCAGGTAATTATCATCCAGCATTCAGATTCACCTAGAAACAGCTTTAATTCTCAGTGGCAAATACAGGTTCCATTAATAATTTAGTAACTTTAAACTTACTCTGCATTTTGATAAACTTCTACTGAGATATTAAGTCCTTCTAACTCCTCCTTTAAAATCTGCAGGTTTGAGTTTACAAAACTCAGTTCCAGTAGTACCTGTTCTCGTACTTTGTTGTTGGTGGTAGCCCTGCAGAAAGAGAGAGGCATCATTTTTTATTGCTGAGGAACGGGTTTTGTACATAAGCTTAGCTGACCCCCTTGCTAGCATTCTCAGCATTTTTAAGATTGTTTTTAATCCCCTTAGAGATGATACAAGACCTCATGTTTCAGAATTTATGAGCTTTTCTGTCAAGAAAGAACGACAGTTTCCAGATAACAGCATGCAGGCACCTAGAAGGTTTGTCACGTCCTAATTTTTTCATGAGATAGTTAGTATTTTTTTTCATTAATCAACAATATTAAATTGTTTTTTAAAAGAACCTCTATCTTATTCCAAGGTGATGTGGTCTCCTCCTAGAAGAGGATCATGGCTGGACAAGGGAATTTGGAAACATTTTTTCCAAAAGAGACTCGCCCACTTTATTAACTGAGTAACAATCTGCTGAGATTTCAGATCTTAGGAATGAAAGTAAACTGTTTTATGGAGAAGTTGTTATTACATAATATGTTACTACCAAGTGTACAGGTAGGAAGATATATATATTTCTTTTAATACAATATAATTTTCTCTGTAATATATTTTCGTAAGCAAATAGGATTTGCTTGTTCCTTTACCATCCATATATTTACATTCCAACTTGTAGGACCGCTAGCACAGAGGAAATCAGCACAGCTCCACAGCATTTCTGTGCTATTATTTACATACTTCAGGACATTATGTCCATACTTCTAACCTGATTCTCCATGGAGCATTACTGTTTACAAGAGACTTTAACTATTACCAATGAGCACAGGTGTGAGCTGGAGATAAAGGGCCTTGCACCCTTTATTAGACAGTTCAAATCAACAGACAACCAAAAAAACTTACTTTAGATTTGCAACATTTTATATTTACCTTGAAGTTAAAATTTACCCTCACAAATATTTATAACAACCTTGATACTTTAGGCTCCTCATGGCACCTCCTCCAGTTTTGCAGAGTATCTTGGTGAAGAACTGGGAATCCCAAGGATAAAATTCTAACCTTGTACTTCATATTATAAATAGCATTATCTGCAAGTTTTCTATTTCTGTTGTGTTCCTAAGGTTGCTTAAATGGAGCAGGGTTTAAATCTGCTGCCTGCACACTGGATGTAAATACAGAATAGAAAGGATCTTGAGCAGCACGTAGGTAACTGGGTGAGCTTTGATGCTAGCAGCAGTTTAATTACAGTATTTTTAAGGCTCTGTGTTTGGTCGAGCTTACCAGCCTCCACAGGAAGGATTCTAGTATCTTTACGGCAGGTAATGTCTGGACAGAGCTAAAGCAGGGCTATCCACAAAGCATCCAGCAGCAATGGTTTAAGTCTCCCCTCTTCCCCCACAAAAACATCCTGCTGCTGCTCAGGCTAGAGGACTAGGAAGCGACGGCACATACCGTAGAAGATTTTCAGCACCAGCTCTCATTCTTACTGCTCTCAAGATCTGTTGGTTTAGGACAGCTCTTTGATTTTGTAGTTTGCTTCGACCAGTCTCTGCAAGAGGATTACATCCCTAGAATTAAAGAAACAATTTTTACTGTTACATGATTCTGAAAAATAAGTAACGTTGCATTGGAATTAACTCCATTGGCATAGGTGATGTATAAATACCAGGTACTACGTTGACAACAACGACAAATGACTGTTTTGACAGTGTTTCCTTTCTCACACTTGGTTATTAAAACCAGAAGAAAGGCCATGACCAAAGCATCTGACACTAAAATCAAGGCTGAAAGTATTTGGTTTAGAGCTTATGCACATCTGAGCCAGTCTGTTCTCTCCTGAAGATCCTTTGAAGCTATTGTCCAGTTACAACTGAATTTGACAGCATGCTACTAAGTTCCTAAGGGTTTTGTAAAACTGCTGTCTGGCAAGGCAATAAATCTTACTAATGCTTCTGCTTAATCTTTGCAAAATACCTGAGTTTCACACTGGGAGATAAAGCCTGGAAATACAACTCTATCAGAAAGCAGGATCTGTGGCACCAGAGATTTAGGAACTTTTGAAAGGATCTCTTCTCTTGTTGCTTCTGGTGCTCTGACATACAGTACAGTGCCCACCCCTCTCTCCCCCACTTCCTTTCTTTATATCTTAACTCATTTTTGGCATAGTACTGCTTATCTGCAAAAGTCTTCTTCAGATCCAGGAAATGCTCTCAGATCTTAAGGTCTGCCCTGCCCTAACACAGCATCACTTTTGCATACTGCACCAAAAATTTGAAATATGAATAAACTCTGTACGACATTTCATCTGTATATTATCACAGTGCCAAATGTAATGATGATTTATCTGTCCATTAGTTTTTCTTATCACCTACTGGACAAACAAGGATTACTTAAGGCTGCCTCAATTTAAAAAAAAAAGATGGAATAATGTGGGATAAAGGAACAACAGACCTGGACAGGGAAAGATGATAATTACACCTTCGGATACTTAGCAAACTAAGCCCTTAAAAAGTAAAACATTAAATCCGGAATCCACAAGAATACTTCTGTGTACGTGCAGACCTACATAAAAGTAGAAGGAAGGTACTGCACACGGACACGAGGAGAACTGAGCCATTGTATTCCAGAGAGCACTGATAAGATAAAGCTGTTACACACAAATAGAACTGTGTATCTGTCTGACTTCTGTTTTTCCCAAGAGAAACACAATCTTAGCACCTTTTTTTGTTTTTAGACACAGAACTCAAATTCCACATTTTTTTTTTCCTTTGCCTCTGCCCCCACCTTCCTTTTTTTAATGTTGATTTAAAGCCAACCAGCACATCCCCACAGCCTTAACTACTGATTCTGAAGCAAATAAGCTCCCCTCTATCTTAAGGTCTCAAATGAAGCCCTTTTGAGTGGCCTTGCTGGGTGCTATTAAGAAGTTTAGCTGGGTCCTGCTGGATCTTGCCTTAGACCCTCAGGAGGCTCAAATCCATCTGATACAAGTTTTCCCACAAGTACCCCAGCCACTAGATGATGCACAGTTTGGGATCTCCCTCTTACATGTTGACTGAAAAAATTTGGTTGAGACACAATAACATTGAAAAACATTTCTCAACGAGCTCTAATTATGAGTGGTCAGGCAATAACATACCAGCACATCAAAAACAAGTATTTAAATAGAACACAAAGTTCTAACCATGACGTTTTTATTTGGGTTGGCAGGTGAAGGCAAACTGACCTGGCAATAGAGAAATAAACTTGCATACGCTGGATTATCTGAGAAAGCCCATAGCCTAATTCAATTAGCTTTAAATCCCTGGATTTAAAAGTTTGTAATAAATAGGTAAAATGACACAAAGCTTGTGTAAACACTTTCCGAAGCACCATGTGCCAGATAATTTGACAAAAACATGTCACATTAAATTACTCTCATCATAGAAGTGTTTGTACAATGAAGCACCAATTACAGCAGAAGCCCAAAACTTGGATGTGGGCTACATACTCCCTTTGATGAGAAAGCATTGGTAGCAAACAGAACACAAAGAAGATGAACTTTTACCGGAGAGTACATGCATATTTAGCAATTTTGTTCATTCACATCAGATGAAAAGTAGTCTTTGAAGTACAAAATACTTTATGCCCTTTCACACATTTATACTCAGAGGCAAAAGCAAGGCATACTCACAAGTATAACATGGCCTTGCACATACTGATTGCTTTCTGCTCTTAGCCTGCATCTTGTTCTGGGCTGTCACCATTCTTCCAGTTTTGCTTTTTCTTCACTTTACATTGTACAGCCTTTCTGATGTTCAAAGTCTCTCCCCTTCCATGTTATCTATGCAATTTTTCACTTGAACCTTGCCAGTGATATTGTCTTGCTTCTTGTATTTAGTTTGAACACTTCATTCTTGGGCTTTCCATCTCTATACCCCTGAGATGCCTTCTTCCAATTTCTTTCCCAAACTGCTTAGTCCAAGTGCCCTTCCTGCATGTATCATCCCCTTGCCCACTCTCCATTTTCTCTCCAGGGCTGCCGCTCCTCCCTAGAACTCCCTGCCCTTTCTGCATGCATGATTTTCCTGACGTCATTCCAATACTTTGCAGCTCTACTTATGGGAACTTTTTCAGGAAGATCATCTGCCCGATTCTCAAGCCAACAAAGCTCAGCAGAAGTGTTTATTTATTTCCATGGACATTAGACCAAGGTCCAGCCCAGAAATCAAACATGCTCCAGGTGAATACTGAGAGCAAATCTGCAGCAACCTTAAACTCTGCAAAGAACAAAAGCAGCAGAGATGTTTCTCTTCGTTTCAGCAGCAGCCACTAATCGCCGTGTGACAGACCGAGGTATCTGGATCACCCCCAGAGTGCCTGAAGTGCTTCACTTCTGAAAGGCTTTGTTCAGACAGAACAATGTTTTCAGAATAAACTTTCCTGCTGCAGGTATCTCCCACCTGCTTCAGGGACAGTAAGGAGCTTGCATTTGACCTCCTGGAAAACTGCTTTTTAGATCTCCTGTATAGCAAATGGGGATGCTCAGCTATATCGTGCTCATGTTCAGGCTTCAACTCTTCCTTGTACAGGCTGCCAGAATACTGAGAGGTAGAAGGATGCAGAGAGAGCACTGAAAATAACCAACATCAGCAAGAAACGTTAAGGGAAACAGACAATCTGGAGAAGATTCCTCCTCGTGTAAAGCACAACCTCTGCATGCTTACAAGTCATTTATGAGAGGTCTCAGTAAAAGCTTCATTTTGCCTTCCTCCACATCAGAGGTCCTTTCTCAGCCCACATTTGTAGGCTTCTCACGTTTGGACATTCCCAAGAACACTGATTTTCAGTACATTAGAATAGCTGGCAGCCAAACTTCTCAGCAGTTTCCACACCTACTACTTCATTCCTTGTCAACAGGGTGAGAGATGTTTAATTTAATTACTGTTTATTTCTCTGCAGACACAAGATGACTTGGGAGAGTGAAGGGGGTTTTACCCTCATCTACACACTATCAGTGTTATCAGTTCATTAGCAAAATGACTTATTAGTAATGAAGTCACAAAAGCAACAAAGAATAAAGTTTGACTCAAGTTTTCATTGCATGTTTTGAGGGGAAAAAAAAAAGGAGTAAATATACCTCCTGTAAAGACATTTCAAACTGAGCTCTCCTATCAGCTTTAGAGCCTTTCTCCCCTCAGAGCACAGCTGCGTTTTATGGAGAGGTGTGTTGGTTTGAAGTGTTTGAATGTTACAGTTCTTAGCCTCTGAAAAAAAAACGAAGTCTCTTTAAAACCTGCAGTTCAATTAGCTAGTTATTTGATTTCTTCCTGCTTGGCTGAAATGCAGTATCAGGAAGCTGGTGTGTTTTTAATGCTTCCTTACCAGAAGCAAGCCCTGCACTGCAGTTTCTTAACACAGGTTACATGTGTACCTTGGTAGATACATGTTCAGAAGAAACAGACACTGCTATGAGAAAAATACAGACATGTCTCCTGATGAGGGCTGGCCTGTGCAGCTCCGTGCACATTTCATAGCAACCCTCTGACTAATTAATGGAGCACGCAGACAAATTCCAATGGGNACCTCCTGGAAAACTGCTTTTTAGATCTCCTGTATAGCAAATGGGGATGCTCAGCTATATCGTGCTCATGTTCAGGCTTCAACTCTTCCTTGTACAGGCTGCCAGAATACTGAGAGGTAGAAGGATGCAGAGAGAGCACTGAAAATAACCAACATCAGCAAGAAACGTTAAGGGAAACAGACAATCTGGAGAAGATTCCTCCTCGTGTAAAGCACAACCTCTGCATGCTTACAAGTCATTTATGAGAGGTCTCAGTAAAAGCTTCATTTTGCCTTCCTCCACATCAGAGGTCCTTTCTCAGCCCACATTTGTAGGCTTCTCACGTTTGGACATTCCCAAGAACACTGATTTTCAGTACATTAGAATAGCTGGCAGCCAAACTTCTCAGCAGTTTCCACACCTACTACTTCATTCCTTGTCAACAGGGTGAGAGATGTTTAATTTAATTACTGTTTATTTCTCTGCAGACACAAGATGACTTGGGAGAGTGAAGGGGGTTTTACCCTCATCTACACACTATCAGTGTTATCAGTTCATTAGCAAAATGACTTATTAGTAATGAAGTCACAAAAGCAACAAAGAATAAAGTTTGACTCAAGTTTTCATTGCATGTTTTGAGGGGAAAAAAAAAAGGAGTAAATATACCTCCTGTAAAGACATTTCAAACTGAGCTCTCCTATCAGCTTTAGAGCCTTTCTCCCCTCAGAGCACAGCTGCGTTTTATGGAGAGGTGTGTTGGTTTGAAGTGTTTGAATGTTACAGTTCTTAGCCTCTGAAAAAAAAACGAAGTCTCTTTAAAACCTGCAGTTCAATTAGCTAGTTATTTGATTTCTTCCTGCTTGGCTGAAATGCAGTATCAGGAAGCTGGTGTGTTTTTAATGCTTCCTTACCAGAAGCAAGCCCTGCACTGCAGTTTCTTAACACAGGTTACATGTGTACCTTGGTAGATACATGGTCAGAAGAAACAGACACTGCTATGAGAAAAATACAGACATGTCTCCTGATGAGGGCTGGCCTGTGCAGCTCCGTGCACATTTCATAGCAACCCTCTGACTAATTAATGGAGCACGCAGACAAATTCCAATGGGATTCCTGCTCATCTCTTGTTAGAATTAATGCCTGAGCTTAAGAGGCTGGATATCCCACCTTGTACTTTTAACCCTATAAACATTACCCCACACATGCTTATTTGGCAGACAGGTGCATAATGAATGTCTCTGGGATCTCACTGCAACTTGCTGCCTCTCAGACCAGGCACAGTGGGGGATGAAGCAGAGCTACAGGGTGGCTGGTGGGCTCGGCAGCACTCATGGGATTTAGGGAAGATTTTATTCTATAGACACAAAGAGGATAGCTAGGCAAGCCTGCAGCCAGACACTGCTGGTTAGCTGTCAGTGGACAGCATCTCACCTCTATCTCCCACCTAACAGAGCCTTCAAATCCCCAGTCTAAGGCATACAAGCAATATTTTTTTGTTTATCCAAACGTAGAAGTGGCCCACCACAGAAGGAAGAAAGCTGCCAAAAATATAGGTCCCAAACAGAGGAGCAGTTGTATGCCTGGGAGATTTTTCTTCAAAATAGGTGCATTTTTAACTCCAGAAATTAAGTTGCAATGCACACAAAAATCATGACTGTCTGACTAACAATGAGCAATCACAGGAAGCATCTGAAGTTAGCATAAATATGACTTATGAGGCAATGGTTTGAACTTTTAGACAAGCCACACACTTAAGGTGACACAGAGTTGAAACTGGGTGTGCCTTCTTACCTAAAATAAAACATTCCTTCCCAGCCAGTGCAACCTGTGCTGCTCCTACCCCACAGAGCATGCAAATGGCCATTGCCTCCAGACATTTAAACATGTACTCAGCTTACACAGGTAAATTCCTTGGCTGTGATAGAAGTCATGGTAAATGCCATGATTTACACTCGTAGGACTCTGAAAAGCTTCTAAATGATCATTTCCTTACCATCTTCTACTACTGCAATTTGAGGTTTCTCTTTGACAGATTCTGTTAGTTCAATGCTGAAATTTTAGGTACACACCACAAATCTTTCAACAGTAGATGTTTCTAATCTCTGCTTAAAATCAGGAGGAGAGGGATAAGGAAGAACTGATATTCCACAGCCTGGCCTAGTAGTTCCATAAGCAGTTATTGTACAGTTCTAAGTGTTCAAAGACTAATAATAAATTTTCATAATAATTGTATTGTTCCAAACATTTTCTATGCAATAACGTCACACCACTCGCTAATCAAAATTCATATTGGATCAGAGAAGCCTGTGCCTTGACAAACCAAGTTCCAAACGTTTCCTAGTTTCTCATGAAGGCTTACTTTCAGCTTTATTTATTTTTAATTTGTATATAATGAGTGGATAGAGCACAGCATGATGTGGGGTGTGAATCACCTTGATGTTGTTTCTAGCCCTGCTAGACAAGCAGAGAGAGAACAAACAGGCAAATAAATATTGCTATGTCAATGCTAATGTTGATTGTTGCCTGGCTACTAATGACCAAAACCATCCATGTTAGCTAAGGCCCAGTGGAAGCACAGGTGTAGCAGGTTGGTAAAAAGATCCATAAATCACAGCAGGGCAGGGGGCAAATCCTACACAGGAAAGCCCGAAAGCTAAGGAGAGAGACAATTAATTAGGGAAGTGCTGATTCACAAGCAAGTTATCATACCTACTATCATCATTATTTTCAGTCTGCTACTCTATTTACAGAGATACTTGTGTTCTGTTTTTAGCCTTTTCATCCTGGCAGAAAGGACTACTATATACTCTTCCTTCTGAATCATCAGCTTGGACTACATGACAATTTTCTTGTCTCCAGACTTTCAGAAAGGGAAAAGAAAGCAATTACCTTCACTCAACTGAAGTGAGTCTGAAGATTCTTTAAGCTAGCTGTCCAACTGCTCTGCCTGTACACAACACAGTGTACTGCTTTCCAAAATAATCAGACTGGATAGGATGCTTAGTGCTGTACCAGCATGTGTCTGGAGAACTACAAAAAAGGTAAGCTTGAAAATAAACATAGGCTTTTTCTTCTATGGCATCTGCCTAATTAAGAAACTCTAAGTTACAATCTGTGTAAGGCATTATAGTGCAGTCAACTGAGATAGGAAAGTTATGCTCTAAAAAGCTTGCTAGAAATCTCTTCCTTACTCTGCTTCTAGTCACCAAATAACGTTCTAGAGCTGATGAAACTCCACTAAGAGATCACCACCCAGGTTTTGGATCCTGTGAGTGGCTTTTAAAACAAGTTATTTGCTCTTGTCGTTAGTTTTGTCAGTATTTCCTACTGGTTGTAGATCCTCTCATAGGAAGAATGCCAGGGAGTGGATCTGGATAGAGAATGGCATAAACATAGCTGATTCACAGGCTCACAGACAGATCCAAGGGAAGAATGTGGAACTTCATGCAGAGAAGGTTGTGGCACAAGACCGGTCATCCAGGAGCACACACACCACCCAGAACTACAGGTACAGTTTGCCCCAATATTGTACCACAGGGTATACTGAATTACAAACATGTGATGGCAGAGATAGACAGAACAATAGCAGAACCAGTTCCCTTAGGCTTTATATTCTCAGAAACAAACAAAAAAAAAAAGCTTCCAGATAAAGACTCCACCTCCTTTTCGATGGAAAGCCTGAGTAGTGTGCCCCTTCCACCTTGCCATGTCCTTTTCAGAGCAACAGCAGGATTTATTTCTCTTCAGCCTAAAATCCCTCCCACAAGTTTAGTTGTGGCTAATAAAATAGCTGAAGAGGCTCCCTTTGTTCAGGGGAGGTGCAGGGGAAGGGAAGGGGAATAATGTCAAGACTGACAGAGTTGTGTATACCTTGTATACTTCCATAATTATTTTAAAATTAGGTATTATAAAAGCAAAAAGGGGAGGTGATCTTCAGAACCAGCTCAAAGGAAGTTATTAGTTTAAGGGAAATCACAATTTAAATATACAAAGATGAAGGGCCTTTGCCATGAGGAGAAAGGAAAGAATGGACATAAACAGACATGGGGTAAGAGGTCCCTACAGAACTGCTGCTGATGTAGCTGGGAATGAATAGAGGAAGAGAGCCCGAGGGCTGGGCTGCCAGTAGAAGCTGCCGCATACCCCATCTGGGGCTGACTTGGCAGTCACAGTAAGCCTAACTTCCTAGTGTGGCAACAGGACTGAAAGAAGGAAACAGGATTGTGTTTCTCTTTCACCATTTCTGCCTGTTGCCCTTTACACAAAGCTAGCCACGGTTTTACAGAGCCTCCTCCCCAAAGAGAAAAAATTGAGACTTATTTCCTAAAGCTTTTGCATATTCCATCTCAGGTACAGCGAGGGTTATTGTCTGGTATGCTGCATTTAAGACTACAGAAGGGCACTATATCAGCTTTGAGCAAACTTCCCACACCAATCCACTTATCATGAGAACATATCAAAAGTCTAAAACAAATGAATATTGTATGAACCACTCCATTTTATGTATATCCTGAGATCTTAATATTGATAATAGCCTTCTACAATATAGAAGACAACCTCATTGCATACAGAATGTTTGGGAGACCTTTTATGATCAGTCCTGACACAAATATTTTCACCTTACTCTGGAGCTTATACAACAAAAAGGTCAACTAAGAAGTAATTTTTTTTAAATCTCAAAACACATGAAGTGGCTTTGGAAATTGATGTGTTTGTGTTCACCAGCAGAACAAGTACAACAACCTTCAGATTCTCCTAGAGAATTAAAAGTGCGGTTTGTTGTTTCTGTTTTGCTTTTTTTGTTTCTTTTTAAGGGAACAGAAAACAATGCAGAGGGACTCTGGAGAGGTGGGGGGAGCCCACGGACACACATGGCTGGTTCAATAACCAGTTTGCTACACGAAGCCATCCACATACCATTCAAATGAACAGGTTAAGGGCCAAAGAAAGGATATTCTATCCAGAGTAGAGCTTTGGGTTCACAGGGTGAATCTGTTTGGGATTCCAGGTTTTTCTTTTTGTTTGCTTGTTTTCTTCCCCTGAATGTACTTCGAATGAAAGCTCTGATCTTTGAGACCATTCAACTAATGTGTAACAAGGAATACTGGTTTTCTGTTTGCATTTAACTTCTGGGGACAGAAGGCTTTCAGCTTTTAACCTGATCTGAAATTTAGAACTGTATTATGGTACATAAGAGCTAGATGAGCCTTTCAAAGATCTCCTGAGTGAACCGAGAAAAATGTGCCAGTGCAGCTCCAGCTCATCCAGGTTTAACATTTCCATCCATTTTGCACTCATTTATGATAAGCGATTGAAAAATGGGGAAGATGCGCATCATGAGGTGTAGGCCTGATCTCAGAGCATTTTCATACTGGAAAAGCTTCATGGCTTTTCAACACATGGAGTTTGCTCGCATCTGATGCTGTTTATGTGACCTTACCCCTAATGTGCAATGCTGCAACCAGAAAGGACCCCGTCCTACGGGCAGCGTGTTCCTCCTGCACCGTACAGCGCACAGCTTGCCCGTCAGGCTCCAGCCGGCCCCCGACAACAAGGGCAAATAAGAGAAACGGACAATCGTATCTTACTTCAGTTTGACTTTGTCTAAGCTCGTCAGACTCTGCTAACACCTCAAGTACAGCGGCAGCCCGCAGCACCCGCTGCTACAGAGCACGGCTGGGAGAACTCCGAGCGACTGCAACTTTGCCATACTTCTCGACTTCCTGCTGAGGACTGCTACGGGATTACTCACCCGATACTATAGGATTACTCAAATGAAGAAACCGGGTGAGATGTGAAGCTTCACCTGAGCTCGCTCGGGCACCGGCGGCACCGAGTGCCCCGCCCCNGCCGCGCCCCGCCCCCCCCCCCCCCCCCCGGTTGCCGGTGCCGTTCGGGTGCGCCCCGACGGCAGCGCCGAGCGGTAATTGCCGCTGTACCGGGAGAGCCCGGGCACTGCACAAACCGCCCACGTCGTCTGAGAAGTATCCAGGGCAGATGTTTATGAAAGGTTTCCTAACGAGCCTGTTAACTGCCGCCTCACTAGGGTAAGCTTCAGACAGGGACATAGGGCGATTACTCGAGAGCGAGCGAGGAGACGGAGCGAGGCGCGGCCAGGAAAGAAGGACAGAAAAGCCGCGGTCCCGGGCTCCTCGTGTGGGGATGCGCGCGAACCCGGCCCGGGGGCGACGGAGCCGCCACAGATCGGGAGCCGGAAGGCGGCCCTGAGCCCGCCGCTCACCTTCCGAAAGTAGCCGTCCTCCTCCGGGCAGCCGCGGGCCGGCAGAGCGTCCGTCATCTCCGGGCAAGGAAACCGTCCTCCGCGGTACTGCTGTGGGGAGCCGCGACCCTACGGGAAATGTCGGCGCCCGCCCCACGGCTCCACCTCTGGCGGGCGGGGAGCGGCCGCCCCGCCCCGCGCCTCTCCGGGATGGGTGGCCCCGCGCGGCCACCCGAGTAGAAGTTGGGGTCCGCTGCCGTGCGGCCCCGGCGTGGCGGAGCGCGGTGCGGGCGGTGGATGACGGCCGTGGGGCTCCTCCCCGGCCCGCGCCAGATCGGTGCCCCGCGTGGCCCCCCCCCCGTGTCCCCAGGGCCGCCGGCGGCCCCGCTGCGGGTGTCCGCCTCGGGGAGGGGCGACCTCGGCTCCCCGGCACCGCTCCGCGTGGGCGCGGCTCACCGAGATGAGCCCGGGAACGTCCCAGGGCCGGGACACCGGGGATGGCTGCCCAGGGACGGACGGGGCTCGGCACCGAGTCTGGGAAGTTTCTGTTGGGTCAGCCCCAGAAGTGCAAAAATGTGCCGTGTTCACAGTGCGAACGTCACGGCTTCAGAAAATTCCACTGTACAACCGGTTCTGCGTTTGTTTCTGTTGGACACGCAAGTAAGGACGTGGGCAGTATCGCCTGCTATTGCTGCCCGGCCTAAGCTACAGCTCTGTGGGCTTTCAGCATGTGAGAATCATCAAAGTGCTCGAAGTGATCCTTAGCAAACGTATCCTGTGCTTTTCTGGTTTCTGTCTTTCTGTAGCTGTAATCTCCAGGAGCTAGGAAGGTGTCTGCAAAGACAGCCTTATTTTATCAAAGGAAAATATCTTCCGAATTATATCCCGAGCAGAAGCTCCCTTTGAAAGCGCCGGTGTCTCTGGGCACTTGTGCAGAGCGGTCTGGCTGAGCCGTGCCTGCTGCTGGTTGAACCCAAGAGTCAGCAGTTCAGAAACTGGGACCCAGAGACACCATGTTGTCTCTCTTGAGGTCGGTTGAATTTTGTTCTTCTGGTCGTAGGGCTCTCCCACCTCAGTACCTTATACTTTTTTCCCCGTTGATTCTAAAGATGCTGGATCAACGCAGCAATTTGTATGTTGAAGTAGAAATAGGTTAAAATGGGAAAGTAACTTAACTTCCCTCAATCTCTCTTTAAATAGTGGGAACATGTTTAAAATTAATTTTCGCATTGTTAGAAAATTCACTGACCTGTCAAAGAGAAATATTTGAAAAGTTTAATCTTGCCAAATTGGTGTAAATCGCCAATACATAGTTAATATCAATGAGAGGTTGATTAGCAAATTGTCAGCATGGGCTGTGCTGATATCGCTGGGCAGTCAGAACAGCACTGCTTCCACTGGATTTACTGAAAATGGATCTAACCGGACAGGTATAGCTATTACTCCAAATAGAGTCGTGAGGGTTTGTAGCCTGGTTAAAGGGTCAGATGGTTAACGAGACAAGTGACTATTACTGTGGTGTGTGTAAAGCACAAATTTGCATAAGTTTCTGCAGAGAATGATACTGAAGATAACTTGCAGCATATCTCGATGACAGACTGCAGGCTGCAGCCTTTTTCAGCTGCTGGTGGGCACTTGGAATTAAGCTAAGTCAGCAGCGTTACACACAGTGAACTTCAGCAAATTCAAGAATCAGAGAGAGTTTCCATAGGCTTCGTCCCCCATGGTGAGCACCCTGAGATTATCTTCCAGCCCTTTGAGGGTTGAGGACTGCCAGATTAGACTGTGCCTTGCCCTCACTGTGATAATCCTGACTGTGTCAGGATTCATCTCATATTTCTTAAACATGTCTCAGTAAGTTTTGCCTGCCTACAGAGTGCTCCCCTTAGTGAATATGACTTTTTGCAGATGGCATGTTGTCTGTATGGCCTCAGTGGTTAGGATTGAGCTAGGTAATGATGGGATAGGAGCACTCTGTGACCCTGGAATGTAAATTGCAGCTTAGAACGCTCCAAAAACTGATTTGTCTCAGAAAACATGTCCCTACTCCTCTAACATTTGGTTATATGACTTGTTTCCAGTAGCTTTTTGGTTGCTATTAGAATTCTGAAATAGAGGTGGGTTCACACCACAGACTTTCTCAGTTTTTCACAATTGTATTAATCAGAGGGTTTGGTTTCCTGCATTGTAGAGACTGAGCAATAGCTGGCTGGGAATCAGTAACTCATGCACTCGGAAAAAGGGTTCTGCAGAGGCAGATGTTTGGTTGACGTGTAACCACAGGAGACCAAATTTAGTGAACTGGTGCTTAGGAAATGGCATTGTCTTGAGAAAGCATCTTTTACCAGATACTCAAGCATTTGCATCCAGTGAAAATCAGTGTGTTGTGCCTAAAATACTGAAGCTGAGAGCAACTCTTATTATCTCTGCATCAAATCTCTCTCTTTGTTTTCCAGAACTCTGTGCTTCAGGCTTTCTGCATTTTCACAGATAAACCAACCAGGTGAAGCAAACAATGACTGCATTGAAAACAGGCATTGAAAGGCAGAGCTTGAGTTGTCCCAGTTTTTGTCCCACAGACGTCAAGGTGAGAGAGAGGTCAGAATTTGAATATCCTTACCTCAGACACACAATAGCATACATAGATACGTGCAGGTATATGGTAGTTTACACATACATACACATTATGTGACATGTTTCTATCGTGTTTGTGTAATTCTGCTTGATCACTCCTGTCCTTGCCCTCCCTCATCTTAAAAACAAAAATGGAAAGAACAACAACATTGAATATATGAAATTCCAGTCCTTGTTTTAGTCCTTTTTTCTTCTCTTTGGCCAATAGGAAATGGTCTCAGTTTGGGAAATTCATTTCCTGCTGTAACTCATGTTGATGCAGTTATACACTGAAGATACAAATATTATTTGTCTTAGTAAGAACAGCACTACTCCGTGGGAAGAAAACTTTTTCTTTTATTGCGACTAGAAACATTGCAGTATGGTAACAGGTGCTTCAAAAACAGTTTTTGTCCCAGATATGGGGATATAAACATGGAGGGTTATCAGCAAAAGCATATCGGAATGATACTGTGTGAAGAGAGAAGAATGCTTCAAATGCATGCTGATTTTCAAGGTAGATTCTTGAATTCTGGACAGGGCACACAGTTATTTATTGTTCCTTCAGTTGTTGGCTTGGAATAATAAACATTCACATTTCATATTAAACATAAAATATTATTCTGAGAGCAAAAAAGATTTTGTCAGCATCCCAGGCAGTCTTGAGTTCTTTATTTCTGAAGATTGTAGTATTTTAGTAAGGGAAAGTCTGGCTATGGTAGGGAAGCTTAGGTGAGGAGAGAGGAAAAGGACTCCTAGGCAGATTTTTCTTTCTCAGTTCTCTGCAAATATATATTTGGCAAAAGAAAAAAAAAAAAAAAAGACAAAAACAGGCATGAGGGCACATGTGTAGCAGTAGTGATGTCTATCTCGTTAAAGACTGTTAAAAGTTTACTAGCCATGGGAGTTCTTCCAGTTATAAAGATGGACGCTAAGGAATGCAAGGTCTTCTCTTAAAGAAGCCCTTCTGCATTTTATGACAGAAGAATTGAAAGGTGACCAGGCAGGAGTGGCAAGGAACCAGTGCCAGAAGTTTTCCTAACCAAGACATTTACAGAGCAGTACCAAATGGTATAAAAAGTGCTATGCAAACTCAGTGGTAAGTCTGTGGTACAATTGGCTACAGGTGCAACGTTTCAGTGCTCGAAGTTAACTGTGTTGCATGGATTAACTGGAGTTTTATTGTCACAAAAAAAAAAAAGAAAAAAAAAAAAAAAAAAAAAAGAAAAAACCCTTCCATTGAATAACGAAAATGCTTTGTCTTTTCCACTGTAAGACTAGGTTTGAAACAATACACTGTAGTTTCAGTGAGTTGCAATAAGTAATGTAAGGTTGGACCTTAAGTTATCACCACTTATTCCAGACAATGCCCTGTCTTTAGCTGAAACCCTTAGATCAAAATCTGTGTACTTATGGACCATATGCATTATCTTTATTGTTGTTGTTTGATAATCCTTTAGAAAATTAGATTTATCACTTTGTTAAAGCCTAACACTTCGGGTTTGTACTTCATGTATCTGTTTCTTGAAATGATAGTGTAGCCATGTGCTGTTAGGGTGAATCATTCTCATTGAACTCAAGGTAAGTCAGCTGTGAAGTTGCTTGTCTCTTTTGCCGTGTTTTGAACAGTAAAAATGTAGTCTATTTCATATTCTGTTTTGAGCTTTTTTTGTGTGTGTATTCCTCTCTTTTTATTTATTTATTTATTTATTTATTTCTAATTTGTAGAGGAATCAAAATTTTGTTTTCTACTTTTGTACGCGGATTGTGCTGGTTTCAGTCTGAAGTAGCAGTGACTCAAGTGACTTAAAACTATTCAATAATGGGCTATCTATCTGAGGGACCGCTGTTAATGAATACAGAACATTATAAAGAGTTTGGGAAGTACCGTTTGTGGGCTCCCTCCTTGATGAACTAATTTAAAAATAGATGCTGAAAACATGCTGGAAAGCAAAAGCTGATCTCCATCTGTAGGTTAGGGGCCACATTCAGCTCTACATGTACTGGTTTTGAGCTTTCATTTTAAAATGATGATTTTTTTTTTTTCCCACCACTCAATTAACTTAAAAAAATCTACTCCAAACACAAGCTATCCAAACCTACAAAACTTTTATTGTATTAGCACTGCCAAAAACCATTGGCATCGTCTTTTTAACAGCCACAGATAGCAACTGTCACCTGCTTTGGCAGCTGTAAATAGGAGACAGTTTACCACTGTGATGCCGAAGTATTCCTAATCTGATAAGAGTTTTAAAGTAAAATGAAGAAACCTTTCAAGATTTGATTGCCCTATCTCTTTGAACTTAGCAGACAAAACACTCGGAAGTTTCTGTTAACACTGCGAAAAAAAAAAGTTTATTTAGGCATGTGTGTTGAATCCAACTCCCTCAGACTTGACTATTCAGGAGCAATTATTTCCCAAAGAGAAAAAGCAACTGTGCTAACAACTCATTTTGGTACTATGTGCTCTAGGATAACTGCTTTCTAATTAGTAACGACGAGAAAAGTTAATGCACGTAGATAAATGCCTGCGGCTTCCACTGTGTAGTTCTTGAGCCAATCACCGACCTAAATAACAGAGTACCCTCTATTTGCACACAACTGTGTGAGTATTTCCTATGGAAACCTGAAACCACATGAAACTCGGGTAGTTTCACTTTAGGAGAAACCAGTTCTGTGCATACAAACAAACACAAAGGCTGGGTTAGGGAGCGCACCGCGAACCTTACAGAGGTCTGTGCGGGAGTCCCGTACAGCTGTGCTGTGATTTTAGGGGATTCAGTGAGCTGGTGATCCTTGCACGAAAAGGTTTTGAACGGAACATGAAACTTCACAAAATGAAGGGGTGTTGGCTTTTTTTGTACGTGTACGTGTTTGTTATTTTTTCTAACTATCAGACGTTGAGTGAATCTGAGTCTGACGGATGACTGTAAGGTTGGGAAATCAAATGAATCACAGCTGACAGATGAGTTTCCAACAGATAATGCTGGGGAACGGCAAGGTTAGAATGCCGGTTTTGAACGCTGAAGTCATTACCGACGGATACTTACCCGCCCTGGCGCAGCCGCAGCCCGCCGCCCCTCGCGGTCGCCGCGCTCCCCGCAGAGCCGCGTTGCTCGGGAGCGACCCCGCGTGGCCGCAGCCGTGCGCAGCGCCGAGAGGGGGGGCGGAAACGGCCTCGCCGCGTCACGTGACCGCACACTGTCCCGCGCGAGCCGCCGTCGCGGCAAGATGGCGGCGGAGTCGAGCGACGGCGACGAGGAGGATCTGGTGAACTACGGCACCGCGCTGCAGCCCCTGCAGGAGGGTAAGGGAGCGCGGCGAGCCCGCCTGGCCTCCGCCTTTCTGCCCGCGCTGTGGTGAGGGTGGCCGGCTGTCCCGGAGGAGCGGCCCGGCGGTGTGAAGCGGCCCGGCCCGGGGCTGGGAGCGGCCGTGCTGCCTGGGTCTGTCTGTGTCTTACTTAGCTTTAATTACAGCCTCTGCGGCGTACGCAGTTGCGTGGACCGTCCCGCGTTTGTATTCACAATGCAGACCCGAGCGCCTGTGGGCGCGGGGCCGCGTGCCTGGAAACGCTCCGATGCGTTCCGGGCCCCTGTGGGCTCCGTGGCACCCGCTGGCAGCTGGGGCGCTTTAAAAGCGAGCAGCCGGACGGTGCTGCTCGGCGGCACAGAGGTTTTGTTGCCCGTCGGGGCTGGAAAGCAGCAGGGTGCCGTGCAGAGAGAGGTGCTTCTCTAACAAAACCATGACAGTGGTCTGGCAGTGACAGCTTCAGCAGAACGATCCTCAGAGATTTCTCTAAGGGCAGTGTTACGCGATATTTTCTGCCAAGGCAGGAACTCCTCAATAAATATCGATTACAGTGTTATGTGCCCGAGTGAGGTTATACAAAAAGGGAATTGGGCCACGTGAGTGTGAGTTGGTCATCACTGTAAAGTGCAGTTGAATGCTTTGATCCTTCAGAAGGTTCAGTGTGGGCTTCACTTGCTTCTCTTTATGAATGGAATGTGTTTCCAGTATTATGTTTTGTCAATAACTGATTCTCTTGAAAATTTGTAGTAGTGGGATTTTTTTTTTACTCGTATGTAAAAACTTTATGTTAAAAAGTTGCATAGTTATCTTGTTAATCAACGTTAAAAAGAATTTGAGTGGTAAATACTTACTTTCTTAAAACTTTCTGTTGGTTCTTAAGTAGTTCTTAAGTGCCTGTGACAAATGGGAAACATTAACAGACCAGAAGCATTGTTAAGCAGACTGGTAATCAATTAGACTGACTGTAAAAAAATAAATGTGACCAGAATTTACTAAGTAGTAAAAATTCAGTAAACAGTAAGAATTTAGGATTTCTATTTGAACACTTTATGCTTTTGCTCTGTCAGTGTACACAAATATATAAAGTAGAGAGGGAATAAGTGTAAACTGTTGATGATTTCTACTTCAGGGTAGCTACTGTTCAGTCCTGTTCTTTAACAGCAAGGGAAGAAATGGCTTCTGGGTCAAGTAGAGATGCCATTCTTTACATAGCTTGATGACTTACTTTCTGATTTATCTCATTGTAGGTGAACGAATTAAAAAACCAGTTCCTCTTCAAGAACAGACTGTTAAAGATGCAAAGGGGCGATATCAGCGTTTTCATGGAGCATTTACTGGTGGCTTCTCTGCTGGTTACTTTAACACTGTTGGCACAAAGGAAGGTGAGATACTTTTATTTCAGCTAGTAGGGGTTGCTATCAAGTGATATAATATCGGTGAAAAGGAAATAAATGTCAGTAGTCATTCCCCCCCCCCGCCATTGTTATTATGTAAATAGTTGGAACAGAATTTTTGGAGTTTCTTAAACTTCGTTTCTCAGACTGCACTCTGTAAATGTTCTCCTGATGTATCCTTTAGGTGTGAGGTTCAAATGTTTGAATTGTTTTCAGATGCTGTATTGTAGTTTGCAGTATCTTACTTTAGATGGTTTGCCTCCTTTAAAGGATGGACGCCCTCTGCTTTTATATCATCACGACAGAAGAGAGCAGACAGAACTGTTCTTGGACCAGAAGACTTCATGGATGAAGAGGTAAATTTGGAAAGAAATAGATCTCTTTTGGATGTTGTTGTTGTGATTGTAAGTTTTTCAGACCATGAAAAAAAACTTAAATAGCAAAAGTTGAACTAACCTTAAAATATTTCACATATACCTTGTTATACTCCTAAGTTCTATAGGATTTTTAATAGATTCACTTAGGAAGTTCATGTAATCTCAATACTAAAAGACCCCAACACTTCAGACCTTTCATTTTCTCTTATCAGGAGATCCAAATACTTTTGAAGCTGTTTAGAATATGACCATTCAAGTTGCATAGAAATCAACCATATAAATGTCTTACAAAAAGCTACCAACATAACTTACTGTTTCAGTAAGTATTTCAGTGAACACATTTACTAATATAATTTTTCTGTTTTGCCTGTCTTTTCTAGGATCTTAGTGAATTTGGGATAGCGCCAAAAGATATTACAACCACAGATGATTTTGCATCGAAAGCTAAAGACAAAATAAAGGAGAAAGCTAGACAGATTGCAGGAGTGGTTGCTGCCATTCCAGGAACTAGTGCATTTGATGATTTAATAGGACCATCAAAGTAAGTAAATGGAAATAAAAGTTAACCAAAAAATTCCTTTTGCATACAGGTTTGTTGATAAGAGAAGCAGTGTTTGACTAGTTGACTAATTCATGAAAAAGGCTACAAGATCTGCAGTGCTACCTTTCCAGAGAGGCCTGCTTGTGGATGTTTTTGTATGTGCAGACTTGTACCAGGAACATGCTTACAAACTGATGCAGTGTATATGCAAATGTTGATGCATTCAGATTATAATTGAAAGTATGGTACAAAAGCATACTTTGAATTGGTATAATTTTCTGTTAGATTTCATGGAGTGTTAGAATTGTGACTTGAGTTTTTTATTCTTGCTTTCTCATCTTCTTCTTAGAATAACAGTTGGGGTTGAACTGTTGAGAAAAATGGGCTGGAAAGAAGGCCAAGGAATTGGACCACGAGTCAAGAGAAAACCACGTAGGCAGAAACCTGGTGAGTTCAGTGAAGTGCCTGAACTCGGTAGTAGAAAGCTAGCATTCACAAAGCCGTTAAAAAGTTCATTTTACCATTTCCTTTTATTTAATCTTGTTATTTAATATTAGAGAAATTTAATAAAGAACTTTAATAATTTAATAATTATTCTGTTACGTCTGTTACAGACCCTGAAGTGAAAATATATGGTTGTGCATTACCACCTGGACTGTCGGAAGGTTCTGAGGTACTGTACAGGCACAAGTTATTTGTTGACTTCTGTATACGTAACTTACTTGTGTTAACACCTTTACAAAACACTTTTTGATGTTTTTAAGCAGTACTTTAACATGCAGTTTAATGTTTTGTTAAAATGTTTATTATGATTATTATGGAAAAGGTTGAATGTAACAGAATTTATTCTTGTTAGGTGGGCAGGTGCTGTTCATTGTTAGTATAATATGCAGTAATGGAAACTTGGACTTGTCTACTCTCATACTAGTTAAATGTAGTAAGAAATAAATATACAGTACTCCTTTTTTCATAGCTATTACATACTTTTATTTTGTGCAAGGATGAAGAGGATGAATACCAGCCAGAGAATGTGACATTTGCACCAAAAGATGTAATGCCTGTAGATCTGACTCCAAAAGAGAATGTCCATGGACTTGGCTATAAGGGCTTGGACCCCTCACAAGCTTTGTTTGGTGCGTCTGGAAGAGAACACCTTAATCTGTTCGCAGCTGACTCTGAAGAGTCAAGTAATTTAATTGGTGATGTGAGAAGCAGTAGCAGAAGAAAACTAGGTATCACGGGCCAGGTAAGGTATTGTTTCGCGTATTTTATTAGTAGTGTGATAAAATCTTATTTATTTATTTAGAATGGAAGACACCTAGTTGCTGTAGAGTTATTATAAGAAATTGTAAGTGTGGTTTGGTTTGGAAACAGGTTTAGGAGCCTATGTTTTTCTGTTGTTTAACTTCTTTAATATGAAGATATGGACAAATCCTTATAACTTCTAACTGCTTTTGTTTAGCAGCAGTTTTAAGAGAAATAAGACTAAAAATTGCTCACTGAATGATTGAACTGAGAAAATTCTTGTGTTACTTAGATTAAAGAAGGTTGATACTGAATATGATTTTATTTTATTTTTTTGTCAATTTAATGGAGCATAATTCTCAAAATTATATAATTTTCATGCCTTTTTCCCCCCCTCAAAGGTTTTACCTGCACTTAGTCAGATGGAAAGTCTTACCTCTAGAATTAGGCTTCTGTCCTCACCTTGTATAGACAAATTGTCCCTCCCTGCATAGGGATTGAAATAAGTAGAATATATTTGCTGCCTTCCCCATACTCTTCATCCTCCAGTTGGGACCACTTGTTTTTTTGTATGAAGCAGTACATTTTTTCTCGGTATAGATATGTATATCTGACATCTACAGTATGTATGTAGATGGTTAGATACAGATGTAGATGTGCTCCAACATGTGACTTAAAATGTGGTTTTCACATTTTTGAGTTCTTGTTACTATTATTTGAAATATGTTCTAGGCTTTTGGTGTAGGAGCTTTAGAGGAAGAAGATGATGATATTTATGCAACCGAAACGTTGTCAAAATATGATACGGTTCTAAAAGATGAAGAACCTGGAGATGGCTTGTATGGCTGGACAGCACCGAAGGAGTATAGAGCCAAAAAAAGTAAGAGTTGTGGTTCTGTCTACGGAGTCAGTGTGGTTTGCATTTAAAACATATCCAGTCAGTGTCTGTCACCTGTCTTTTCAGGTAGTTTTAGTAGATGGGTATCTCCCAGCTGTGGTGTCTGTAGCTTCATCTAGTTCTCTTGGAATTTTTGTGTGATCCAATTCTGGAAATGATTATTTTAACCCTCTGGTAATGCCAATTTAGATCAAGGATCCAAATTATGCTTGAAAAGGGCTGTATGTGCTGCTTCATGAAATACAGTGTTCAATTGCACTGAAGAAAGATTATTATGAAGAAGAGCTGCAGATACGACCCACTACTTGTGAACAGATTTTTTTAAGATAGACTTGCTTACTTTCAAATGACACAGGATAAAATTTACATGATTTCGCTTTAGCAGTGGTGCAGCTTCTAAGTGTGTGGAATAGTTGAGTGATTTCTAGAGCAACTCCTGATGTTTGCTGTGTGCAGTTAATGGCCCTCATGATGTTAGATGTGCATGTACTGGTACTGTTGTCTCGCTTGTAGCCACATTCAGTTACATTTCATAAAATGCTCTGCAACATGGCAGAAAAAAATTGTTCTTACAAAACGTGTTTTAAATATTGACCAGCTCTGTGATTATTTTTGTAGGGTCTGAAACAGAAGTTAAATATATAGGCAAAATCTTGGATGGCTTTTCCTTGGCATCAAAGCCATCAACTCCAAACAAGGTAAGAGATACTGACATTTTTGCAATGAGTATAACATTCAGTGCAAAGTTGACATGTGGGTTGTATGGACTTTGCTGTAGCATAGTGCCTTTTTATGTTCCTCAAAGTGAAAGTTCTAGTAAGCAATGAAGGTTGCTGACCAAGCAAAAAAGTCTAACTTCTAGATTCATGTTTAAACTTTGTCCATGTCCAGACTTCAGTGCATTCACTGTTATTTTGCATGATGGTGGAAAAATAATTTGATTTAACTTGGCAATAGAAAATGTACATCTGCTTTTACAGCTTTCAGATGTAACATCCAGTTTTCTGTAAAAACTTCACTGTTTTGGTGGCAAGTTAGTCAGACTGATTCTTAGCTTATCATCTTTTATGCCATGTGTGTTTCCATAAATCAGAACAGTGAACAGAGTTGTGTGACACAGTCCTTTTGCTAATGCAGAAAGGGGAAGCATTTGCATGGAATATAAAATTGCATTCTATCAGTGGTAGAGGGGTAATCTTCGAAGTCACAGCTTGCATGAAGAACGTGGCAAAAAAGAAGTTTGAAAGATGTGAAAATACACTAAGCCCAGCAGTACTCATTAGTTCAGTTAACTGGCTGAATTATACATGACTTCTTTTAAAAATGTAATCAGCAGCACATACTCTGAAACAAAAGCAGTGCATATTTAGACTGCTTAATTTTTGCTGCTGCTTGATGTGCGTTTTCCTATTTTGCATTAACTAAAATGTACTGGCAAGAGAACAATTTATTCCAAAAGTTTGTATTACAGTGCCACTTACTGATGACAGTCTAAAAGAATGCACTGTCTCTTTCTACTGTTACATGTCAATCAAGGAATTATAGGTTGAGGTTGCATTTCTCAGTGCCATTTCTGAAAGTTTAATGCATGCTTTTGTGTTTTTTGTTCTGTTTTTCTTTTTTCCACTTCTCTGTAAAGATTTATCTACCACCTGCTCTGCCACGAAATTACAGACCAGTCCATTACTTTCGACCTGTGATAGCAGCTGGGAATGAAAACTACCATTTACAAAAGGCATTAGAAGAATCAACTGGAAAACTGGGGAGTGACACAGCACAACAAAGCAGGCATGCACTGAGTGCATCTCAGAGGAGGGAACAACTAGGAGAGGCTGTTCTAAAAGGTACTGATGCATTCAGTTGTGCCTTTCCTTGTTTTTTATGTGTATAGTTTGTGTATGTAAACAGTAAAAAATTTGATCCGGATTTGAACATTGTTCTCTAACTTGTAAATTTGGCTTGTGTTTTTATCTACAGTAATAATTATGAAGTAATATAAATATGCAGATAGCCTAAGGGATGCAGTAGTGATCAACAGTTTCCATCTGCCATTACATTATGTGTTGTTGCAGAAGAGAATTTTCTCTCCACATACATAGGCTTCCTATTCCACTGAAGTGTCAGAAATAGTTGAAGTAATTTTTAATTTTCACTTCTTTTGGTCATAGGTCCAGCTCCTTCTGTTTTGGAATATCTGTCTGAGAAAGACAGAGAAAGGCTTAAGGAAGTAAAGCAAGCATCTGAGCAGCAGATGAAAGCAAAAATGTTGCCACAGCAGCCACGGAATAGCAGATTCCAGCCAGCCTCCCCAAATGATGCTTCTCAGAAATGGCAAATGTTGTTGGGGGCACAGTTAGCAAATACCAGTTCCAGTGACTTCAAACCATTTGCAAGAGATCCAGAAAAACAAAAAAGATATGAAAGTTTTGTGAAAAGTCTTAAACAAGGAGAAAAAGGTAACTAAAGAGAGAAATTCTGACATTTTTAGTTTTCTCTGAAAGAGTATTTTTTGTTTTTGCTCGCTGTTTTAATTATTTGATGAAGCTTTGAATTTAAACACCCATTAAATAAATGAAGTATTAAAAGACAAGAAGTAAAGAGTCAGCGTTACAAGTAAAATTGTTTAAAATATCTATCTTGCATTTGGCAAATGCTGTCATTCTTGCTGTTGTGAGAAACTGCCTCTACTTATCAAGGAGTAATGCAGTTGAGACTAGTGCTATCCTTAAACTGAATATTCATGAAATACTTGCAGTGTTGATAGCCTGTTTCTTTTTTTTTTTTTTTTTTTTTCTTTGAGAAGTACAAATACAAAAAAAAGGAANATTACCTTTTTTTTTTTTTTTTTTTTTTTTTTCCTTGAGAAGCATCAGACTTAAGTAAGGTTTAATCTCCGTTAAGTATTTGTTTCCTTAATTTACAGTAGATTCGTTGGAGCGTCACTTAGACCCAAGTATGACTGAATGGGAGCGAGGGAGAGAACAGGAGGAATTCTTTCGTGCAGCCATGTTCTACAAGGCCTCCAACTCAGTACTGGCATCCAGGTTTACCCGGGCCAAATACGACGACGATGATGACAAAGTCGAAGTTCCTCGGGACCAGGAGGTAAATGTTGTCCCAGTATTTTAGTACACTGAAACTACATTTATTGCCTTAACGCTGATTTACAAAAGTATTTCTCTTCAAAAATCTTTTGTAGATACATCAGTAGTGCTTCGTTGCCTGTCTGTTAAGGAAACCTTTGTTAAGACTTAATGCTTGTTAAACACTGACCTGTCAGACTTCACTGGAATGTTTCTGTCGTGTTTTGGTGTAACAAAAAAATAACAGTTAATTCCCTAAGCTGTCAGTTAACCAGCTGACCATGTTTGACTTTTTCAGAATGATATTGATGATAAGGAATCTGCTGTGAAGATGAATATGTTTGGCAAACTCACAAGAGACAAGTTTGAATGGCACCCTGATAAGCTGTTGTGCAAAAGATTTAATGTTCCTGATCCATATCCTGAGTAAGATGATTAATTTTTAATGTTTTGAACACTTTTTAAAAGTTCTGAGTTTTTACGTGCTTGTAAAAAATCTGGCTTGACATTTTCTTTTTGTATTGTAGTAGCTGTACTACAGAATCTCCTCATGTTTTAATTGGCTTCATAAAGCATGGTAAAATATCTTCTGACAAAATAATATGCCTTTTAAGGACTACTTTAGTTTTGCTGTGGATAGTTTGTGTGTGGAAAACTAATCAAAAACATTTTTTTTTCCCTGCAGGTCTTCCATTGTTGGTTTACCAAAAGTGAAGAGAGACAAGTATTCTGTATTTAATTTCTTAACTCTGCTTGAGCCTACTACATCTGTAACTCAAGAAACAAATGAAAGGAAGCAAGAGAATAACAGTGTGAGCAGTAAGTCAATTTTTTTGTTTTGGTTGGTTTTTTTAATCCCGTAGCTATGAAGTAATGGTGTATGGAAAACGGATGTTTTTATTATGGAGAATGAATTTATCCATCCAATTTTTTTCATAGAAGAAAAACAGGTATAAAAAATGAAAATAAATAATAACTACTTTCAGTACATTCAGTTCAGACATAAAAACTAAAGTCAGTGAGATTATGCTGGTTTACTCCACATAGAAGATCTTTATAGGTCAGATATTCATTAAAAAGATAATAAAAATTGTCAAACCAGGACAAAGATGCAGACTAAATTAAAATCAAGTAGGTCATGAAATGCAGTAGAACTTGACATGCAAGTGATTTGAATGTTTGGGACTATTTTAGAACCAAAGAAACCTTCAAGATGGGACGTATCAGATAAGGAGAAGGAGAAAAAAGATTCCATCAGTGAATTCATTAGTCTTGCCAGATCAAAAGCTGATCTTCTGCAGAAGTCACCTGTGCCAACAACAGAAGAAAGTGTAACAAAGGCAGATGAAAAGCTTCCCAGTGAGGTGGGTTCGTGGCAGTGCTGGAATACAAAGGACTGTAAACCTTGGAAGTAATGTTGTGTACAGGATGAATTGGTTTAATGAAGATCAGTTTGCCAAAGGGACAACTCAGGATAAGCAAAAAGAAAGTGAGATTGCTTTTGAAAGAATTTTGAGGTTATAACTGAGATGCAACACTCTCACAGTTTACAAACAAGTATGACTATACTTGAAGTAGCAGCTTAAAGGAAGATAAAATGTAGCTCACAGTCTGGGAGTTCAGTACCTTGCACCCACTTTGTCACAGGCACAGAATATATCTGTTCTTTCCTGCTTGGAGGAGAAGGGTGCATACTTTGTAGAGATAGTTAATGTTTTCCTTTTGAATAAATTGCCTCTGGTTTGCAACTGAAGTTTGAAGTAATGAATAAGAATTTGTAATAATTTGGGATCTGTTCTCAATTGTGTATGAAGCACAAATTTCAGTACTTTTTCCAGGAAACTGAACTTAGCAGTGCTCCCAACGTTTTGAACTATTACGATTGTAAACTTATGTGTTGTGATATTTGAGATATTTGTGATATTTTAGTCAATACATCCCAGCAAATTTGAAATAATTTTATTGCTTAACTGATCGGAGTGAGGTTTTTAGTTTCTTTAGGTGTCTAAATGTGGTTTGTTACACTGCTTTGCAGGTAGCTAAGGAGGATAAGGATCAGGAACAGGAAGAAGAAAGCAGACCGTCCATGGACTTATTTAAGGCCATCTTTGTGAGTTCCTCAGATGAAAAATCTTCTTCTGAGGAAGAGAGTGATGAAGAACAGCAACCAACTACTTCAGCAGTAGATTCAGAAACCACCAGACAAGCTGATCTACCTGATAGTTCTTCATCTAACATACAAGGTAGTTCTTAATGCTTGCTCATTTCTATAAATATATTGTAAAAGTTTCCTTTGTGCATTAAGTTCTTCTGGGACTGCTAGGACAGTGCCATACTCTAAACTAACTAGTCATTGTATAGTGATAGGACTATTCTGATTTAAAAACAGAACAGATAAAGGCAACAGATAAAGGCATGAAGTCATTCAAGGGGACAAGGCAGTCCACAGAGATAAAGGATGCTGATCAGTTTGCTTCAAATTTCTTTGATACTTCTTGAAAAAAGTATTTTCTTTCAAATTAATGAATGTGGTTTTTGTTTGTTTTTATTCATAGATAACGTTGTCGTTAAAGCTGAGCCTGGTGTTTCTTCATTGCCTTCTTCAAAGCAGGAGCAGGATGATGCAGAGGAATTTGGACCAAAGTTGCCTCCATCTTTTTCTTCTGGTAGGTCCTGTAGACTTGTAGTGTATAAATTCTACACGTTGAAGAGAAATATCATACATACATCTTTAATGAATATCTATGAATCAGTACTTTACCTCTTAACTGCCTGTGCTACGTCAAGCATGTGTCAACACACACTTCATTATCATGCTGTGAGTGGCTAGCAGGAATCTTTGTGCCTGTACTAGCTTTGTTGTAGTTCCACAGAGACAAGGTTAATGAACTGCAACGGAGATTTAAGATGAGTATTGCAATTTCTTTATTAACAGACTGAAAAGGCATTTAATTACAGCAGGAACATTACAGTTAGAAGTTTAGACATCTCCCATCTGTTTGGAATCTTTTTTTAAACCAACTTATTAAAATAATACAGAGTTTAAATATTAACATTGCCTTTTTGTTGTTCGTATTTTTTGTTTCTGCATTTGCTTTGCATTTTAGGCTCTACATGGCAACAAGAAGCAGTGGTGCCAGCGAGTTCTCCAGGACCTAGTAGAAAAGAAAAACATAAAAAGAACAGAGAGAAACACAAGACTAAGAGAGATCACAAGCATAAAAAGGAAAAGGTACTTAATTAAAATAATTGCTTTATTGGTTCTTTGATCTATTAGTCAAATTTGCTTATGATTTATGCTACGCTGTAGAAAACAGACACACTCAATGCAAACTGGAACAACTGAGTTTCTCAGGCAATTTCAGACTGGAATTTGAGAACAAGAAATTATTTAGCTAGGGTGCTGCTTTTCCCATTTATACAATGTGAGTACAGATATTAATGTTTTATGTTTTATGCTGAAGATGTCAGGCATATTGTGAGTGCTGTGTATAATTCACGACTTCTGCATAAACTAGTAATCAAATTTCTATTTTGATGAGGTTTAAATGTTGGAAAGAGATGAGTAGTTTTGGGATTTATTTTAAATTTTTAGCTCAGGCTTGACAGTGCAAAAAAAAAGTCACTGTTATTTGTTTCAATTGAACTTAGAGTCTGCAATGACATTGACTTTTAGGAACATTTCCTTTTTTGTTCTTACTGTCTTTCAGAATAAACCAGCTCTTTCAAAATGAAAATTGTTGTATAATGGATTGTGTCTCTTTTTACAGAAAAAGAAACACAGGAAACACAAAACCAAGGGAAAACACAAGAATAAAAAATCAGAAAAAGACAGCAGCTCTGATACTACAGACAGCAGTGATAGCCTTAGTGATGTAGATACCTCAAGCTTGTCACCTAAAGAACTTCTAAGAAGGTAAATAGAAAGTTGACTGAAATACTTGCAAATTCTGCAGTGGATAACTGAAACCTCATCTTAGGAGTTTGCAGTTCAGTAAACGTATCTGTAGAAAATGTGGATCTGCTGGTCTCTTTATGTTTATAAAGCCTGCTAGTTTGCTTAACGAAGTGAGGAAATGTTCCAAGTATCTTAAGCTATAAGATAATTTTACAGTGGAAACCTTCGGAGATAAAAGGCTCTAAGCACACAACTCTGTGCGAGATAATGGGGTTTATAGTTACAGGTGAAATTAAAAATGACAGACGTACAGATGGTGAGTCATGTTTCCATGACTTAGTATACAGTCTTTACTTATTTTATTGTTAATCATCAAGAGACCCAGTTCAGACAGATGCACTGTGTGGCACTGATACTTGGGGTAATTCTGTGCTACAGTGAGGAGCAGTGAAGAGGGGAGAGTGATGCTTGTCATGTATGTTTCTGCTTAATAGAAACCGTGGTGTTGTTTCTATAAACAGAATACATGGAGACTTGAACGTAGTGCTACCAGGAATGTGAAAATAGGAAAAGAACTATTTGAAACCTTGTTTTGCTCCACAGTTGAAATGCAATTAAAACTAACTGCATCTGGTTTGGATCACAGGCATCTTAAGTCTCTGTCATCTCATGTGGAACTGTGACTGCACTGGTTTGTGCTGAGCCTCTCCTATTAGCAGACAGAGAGGTCTCAGTGTGTTTGTTGAGGTATTGCATTCAGCTGTCCTGGCAAAATTATTGTGGTCTAGCTGTTCAGTGGAGTGGGAATGTATGGACAGGAAACATCGGCATTCCAAAGGAGTCCTTCCATTTTTTTGGAACTAAGCTTCAGTTATGTATTCATCTTCTTGTATTAAAAAGCAAGATACTTCTTGTGATAATGTAGTCAAAATGTGTTTGCATTTTGCACTGAATAGTTGGACTTCACTGTACAAGCTAATAATGTGGAAGTCTTTGTGTTTGCTGAGCACAGAGATAAAATGCTTTTATCTGAAGTCATTGATCTTCCTTCATTTGAGGTTTAAGAAACTGCTCAAGTTATTAAATATTCTTAATGATGTAGGTTGCTATTTAGCCTAACCTCCTTTTCTTTCTTTCCTTCAGGTTGAAACAACTTCAGTATTGAAGAAGCTTCTTACTTTTCTTCAGTGCTGTGTGGTGTTCAGATCTCAAATTTTTGATCTCCTCCATGATGGTAGATCAGCTGTGTGTGTGTATATATATATATGTAGATAATGTATTCATATTGAATTTGTTTGAAAGTAAATGTTTATATGTTTATTTTGTGATGTTTCATAGGATCCAAATGTAATGATCATGGAATGTTGAAAAAGACTCCTTCTGTGAAATACTGCAGGTTCTGTTTTAATTAACATGAAGCAAGATATTTTAATAAACGGAGTATTACAAATCATTTTTGTACAGTAAGTCATATCCTCAGACCCCTAAAACCTTAAATCTCTTGAGAAGCATGGGAATAGCACAAAGCTGCTCCAGGGAGGTTCACACAAGGCAGTAGGAAAAATTTCTGTGCCACGAGGGTGTTCAGACACTGGGAGCACAAAGTGAGGTGGCTGATTCCCATGTCTGCCAGTGTTCCAGAGACGGTGCCCTCGGTGCTGCCCTAAATTTTGGTTAGCCCTGGAGAAGTGAAGTGGTTGGACTTGATCATGTTTGAAGGTCCTTGTCAAATGTTCTCTCTTCCCTCCACACTGAAGGACAAATGCTTGCCAGAATTCACTTAGGGACTTACAAACTGAAATAATGTAAAATGTTATTGGGTGCATGTATTTTTTTTTATTGCTTCTAACATCTCTAACAGAAATTCAGATTTATCTTCCCAGGCTGTAATTGGAGTTGGACAATCTCCCAAGTATGTATAGCATTTTTCATAGCAGATCTAAACCAATAAGCTGTCACTTTAACAGAAATTAAGGCTGTATTAGCCTTAATACATTACTATAATTATAATCTGCGTTATTTAGCAATTTTATGTAGTTACAATGAAAACACTACTTCTTTTATTTCATGCAGTACATTAGTGAGAAGTGTTAGTGATAGGTGGATGGTTGGACTGGATGATCTTGTCTTTTCCAGCCTTGGAGATTCCAGGATCTGTAATTTAAAAAGCACTTGTCAGCTTGCAATGTTACTGTAAGCTATGAACCAGCATGCTGGTAGGAAGACCCTCAGCCCATCACCTTCCAGGTGCACAGGGACTCCAGAACAACCTTGTCTAAATTTAGGAACAAAAACCTTAACTGAAATTCGCTAGTGTAGACAGTAGTTCTTTGCTGTGTGCCTCCAGCTCTTTCAGTATCCACAGCTTTGTGACAGCACTTGATGAGAGCAAGGTGATAGTAGTCCTGTGTTGAACTGCAGAACGCGTGACTTTCAAAATAAAGCCCAAGAAACCACCTGGGGATGGGAGGAAAAAGAGCTCCAGCCTTGAAGTGGCCTCAGCTGCAAGGATATAAAACGGACCATGTGTTGCACCAGCGCAGCTGTGATGGAGCAAACCGGCACCGTGCGCACAGGGCCCGGGGCCGCGTTCCCGCCGCGGGGCGGGCTGAGGCTGAGGCGCGGCATGGCGACGGGGGGCGGCCGCGGGAATCCCTTGGCCGCAGAGCCGCTGCCCGAGCCCCAGTCCGAGGCGTCCCCGGCTGGGGGGACCAGGAGCCGGCGGCGGAGGTGGGCCGGGAGAGGGGAGTGCTGGAGCGGTGGAGCTCCTGGAAGGTCAGGGCTAACGCTCGGCACAGGAAGAATAAGCGAAACAACCCAGCCCTTTCTCTCCAGAAAATGAGAACTGAATCCACCCGCCTTTGGTTCTCCACCAGGCGGTGACCTTCCCGAGCTGCCCAGTGCTGGGGCAGGACACAGCTCTGCTCCCTGCGTCATGCTCTGTTGTGCAGACATGGCTGTCCCAAGGATTTCCAGAAGTTCTCCTAAACTTTGCTCTGTTTGCTTACAGATTCAGTATAAATTTTAAGAGGGCACGGCGATACTGTGAGCTCCTGCCATTTTTGCTGTGAAGACTCAAAAATACTTTCGTGCTCTTACGACAGAACAGTGAAGCTCTGGTATGTTGTGAATGCAACAATAACAACAAAACCAACAGCTGTTGTGGTATTGTCTTAATGTGATTTGGGTACTGATAGGGGAAACAATTTTGTAAAGAGTTGCCTCCTCACAGAGGAAGATGGCAGAGTACAAATGAGCAAGGAATATGAAATGTTGGTCGGTGTGATGGATTTTGGCCTCTTAGCAGTCTCAGTCTTCATCTGTGCTGTCGCAGTACACAGGAGCCCAGCAGTGGACTTCTGGTTGGTTCTGTCCAGGCAGCACAAACAGTCCTGGCACCAGTGGCTGGAGCAGGCTGGAGTGGAGTCAGGGGGATGTAGGTGTTTGGGATGATGGTGTTGATGAGAATGGCTGTCAGTGATTTCAACACAATATTCACAACTGACTTTTGGCAAACATCACAGAAACCATTTGTATTTTTAAATTAGATAACACGTTTAAGGCTAACCTTATTTCACGAGCTTTGTTTTGCTTTGGTTTTGCGGTGCTGTACAGTTTTTGACAATCTTAGCAAAGCACTTCCCAAACTCCTCTGGATTTTTTGAAGGATGTTGCTGAAGGATTTCCTTTTCAAATTTTTGAAGAACACACAGCCCCAATTTCTGAATGCGACTCGAGTCCTGATGACAGAAGGTAACTATTTTCTATCACAATTTATAAAAAAAAGGTGACAATTAATGTAATTTTCAAGGTTAAATGTGATTGCATGTGGAAAACGTACAAATTTAGAGCAAATCATTTACTTTTTCAATTGTTCCTATGGCATTCTACTTCATCAAAGTGAAACTTTTTTTGCTTATTTTTCTGCTTATTATCCCTTTGTCTCACATCTTTGTTTCTCCATGCATTCCTCCTAGCTCTCTCAGTCCTTTCACTTTCCCATACGCTGCCCAGTCTGCTACACTCCTTTGTGTCCAGTTGATTTCACCTACAGTTCATACAGCAGTGCTTAAATCTTTCGGTTTTCAATTACTGTCCACTGAAGGAGCAGTCCAACAGGTCATGACCTTTTCAGAGCAAAGTATTTACTATTTGTGAGTTGTTTGTGGCTGGAAGTCTATGGTTTATGTTCCAAAAGGAGCATGTAAACAGGTATTGCATAGAAGAACAACGCTGAACTAGCCAAGGCACAGGGGTTCATCTGTCAGAGAGATTCACATAGTCATAATAATTGTGTTGTTTATTAATATTCTATGTCCTTTCCATTAAACCTGTAATGTCAATTTAAGAAGAAATGCATCTTATCTAGTGTCAATCTATGGACACAATAATTAAAGCAACTGCAGCATGTATTAACATTCAGTTGAGTGGGTCATGTGTTGCCTCCAGGGGTATTATTTCTAGTGCATTTTATCATTAAGTTGTAGTTTAAATCAATTTTTATCAAGTTAGAGAGTTGACTGATCACTTTTTGGTCATGGGTTTGTGTATGTGCGACTCTACCTGCTGCCTCCCAACCAAAAATGCCACCAGTTCATTATCTTCTTGTGATCTCTTGTGCTAAGTGCTTCCATGTAGGAACAGATCAGGTAAATGAAGGAAACATACACATAATTAAAAGAATATAATTATATTTTTAGTTTGCATAAAGTTTCTTGGGCAGAATTTGTAAAAGAGACATTTTGTAAAATTGATCAAAAAAAGCCTTAGAAAGTGGTAGTAAAGACATATGCCCTATTCTGTGATACTCAATATAATTATTATTTTAGATACTTGGAAATATTCTAATAAAACAACATGAGGGAAAACTTGGTGACCTCTCCATTTGTGGAAACCTGCCACTTGTCATCGATTAGCTTTGCTGTGCCATGCAGGTTTGTGTTTGTGCAGAGCAACATCTGAAAATTGCATGCATGACATTCTTACTGTTAGTTTATATCTGAAATATAAATAATTACATATTTTAAACTGCAAAAGACCATTTTTTGCTGCAGTGTTTGTGAATCTTTTTTTAGTGAATGTGATCAGTGTCAGAATTAAATGTTGGTATTTATTTGCGAATATCTTCTCTGGAGTGAAAAGGTTGAGTGCTGTTTTCATGGTCATTTTTAGAGTGGTAACATCATCCTATGATAACACTGTCAAGACCTGGGATATGGAAACAGGAAAAGTGCTTGTATGTATCCTTCTGAGTGCATCCTGTAGAAGGTGTGACTGCGAAATTCAGATGTTCCTTAGCTATTAGCAAATAAGAAAACAAAAGCATTCTTTGTTTGCACGGTACACTACAGTCAGGGTAGGCAGGCTTGGTTTTTAGTCTGGGTTTTGATCTGATTAATTGTTTGATCATGTTAAGTCCCTTGATGATGAAGGTGTCTCAGTGATATCAGATAAAAATTGCTGTAATAGTAATAATCTGTGTCAGAAGGTATGTTATGATTAATTAAATGAACATTTTAGGATTTGAATAGGATATCTTAAACTTACTGCTATTTTAAAAATAGAATTGGATATAAGTACTTCTATTACCTCTCACCAAAATAAATTAATATCAAACCCCTTTGTTCTGAGCCTACTTAGAGATTAAAGCAAGTGCTGTTAAAGACTCTTATCTCTAACTCCCAAGCATGTTTCCAAAACCATTTATTTTCTCTTCAGTGGACAATAGAACGTGAAAGCATTGTAACTTCGTGTAATATTTCCTGTGATGGCCAATATGTGGTATCTGGCTGGGATAAAGGCAATGCCATACCTGTTTTTGATGCAGTAAGTGCCAGAGAGGTGGCATGTGTCCAAGGTGAGACTTATGATGTTTAAATCTTGTTTATGCAGCTCTTGAATTCCTTTATTAATAATAATAATAATGACCTCAGTTCAGTTCAGATGCCCTGAACTTCATAAATGTCAATGTTTTGGAGACAGACTGGTGCATAGCTGCTGGGGGTAGTTCTGCCTCTCAGACCTGTGCACTGAGATGGAGAGCTGATGATTCAAAGTTGGGAAGCAGCTTTACAGTAGTTCTTCTTGGTGTATTTTTCATTGGTCATCACTGGAGTACAATCACAAGATGCTGTTTTGATCCTGATAACCAGAGAGTGACTTCAGTATCGCATGATAAAACTATAAAGCTGTGGGATATGGTAGCTTGATCCACCTCAGTTACAATTAAAGAGTAAGAAACAATGCTGTAGTTAATTGTACATGTTCTTATTTGCATTCTTGACAGTTATCAGTGAGATTTATGATAAGGTTTGTACTGGAGAAAATGAACTGTAATTTCTGAACTAAATTAAGTTATATGTAACCAAATGAGATATGTGGAAAGCATGAGTAAAAATTTCCAGTCAAGCTTCCTGCTGGAAATAGCTGAAAAGTTGCATCTTGACAGCATTTCTGTGCTAGATTTTAGAGCTCCTAGGTTCTTGTACATGCAGTGGAAGAAGCATATGCAATAGGCTGCTGAAGTGTAAACTTACTGGTGCAATTCCTACTGATTAGGAAGAATTCATAATCATTGACAAGTGAGAAGATAAAATATTACGTAGAATAAAGAAGTCTTTAAAAACATTATGTAGTGAAGGAAAAATAATACAATGGTCAGTATGAATTTTAATATTCTTTCCTGTGTAATTGTAGATCATCTTTGGGTTCCCTCTTTGGATTCTTTTCATCTCTCTTTATCTCGTTATCTATGTTGTTAATGGCAGTATGAGTTAGGACTGGACCCAGGACAGATGCTCCGGACTCCAGCTCAATATGTACTTCTGTTTTCATGGTGAACCAATTGTGGTCAATCTCTGAGTTCAGGTAGTTTTTCCAGATGATTTTTTTGCTGCAAAAGTAATTCCTCCTATTTAACTCAGTGGAAACTGTAACAGACACAGAGAGCACAATCACTCATTATTTATACATTTTATAAATTTATGAATTTTCAGCTACAGAACGCTATTTGCAGCATAGCCACCACCGTCAGATGTGCATTTTCACCAGTGATGAACAAGAGCCTGCATGCTGCACTCAGAAATCTGCACTGCAGTTGCCACTGCTGGAGAGCAGCACACACTGCCTCAGTGTGCTCACACCCGTTGTTCAGACTCCATCAGTGTCCAGCAAGTGCTGGCAAATGTCAGTGAGTGCCTTTTTTTCCTCTCAGAGGAATTCAGTGACACACCTTTGCTTTCAGGTGCCATTTTGTCAGACTGTCTGCTGCCATCTGTCACACAGCAACAACATGTAACAGAATATTGGTGGGATAAAAATAAGTTCAATGAAGGACATTATTACAATTTTTTAAGACTATATTATACGATAGATATCAAATGAGCTGTTAAAATATCAGTAGCTTTAAATAAACTCAACAAATTTAGCTTTGAATTATAACAATAAACAGAGGGTGTCTTTAAACAGTAATAAAATGGTCTGTTGAGGGATTAGGAATTAGTTTGGATGGGAAATTCAATCTGGAGCATTGTAATAATGTTTCTTTTAAATCACGATGACAACAGCAGTGCTTCCTGTAAGAGATGCTCACGATCCCTCCCCTGGTGTAGTCTGCAGGAAGCCCCAGAGTTCTCAGCCTGTACCGGAACTTCCAGATTGCTTCTATAGACTTTAATATAAATTGATTCATCTCTTTCCTCTGAGTATTAGAATGCAAATTCACGTGACTTTTTTGGTGGCTTGCTTTTAAAGAAGTGTGGTCGTGCTGTAGCTGCAAAGCAGTGTCATTGCTCACTAAGTGCTAGTGTTCACTGTGGCCAGTGGCTCACCCTGCAAGGAGCTCAAACCCACGCAGGACATGTTTATGGTGCTCTACTGGACAGAGACAGTGCTTAGTGCTGCAGGAGGCTTTCTGAGAGCTTGATAATGGTTACAAAGCCTTGGTGTTGCAATGTTTTTGTGTTTCAGGGGACACAGCAATGCTATCTCAGATTGCTGCTTTACATGTGATGGTCTTTTCTTGTGCACAGCATCCTGGGACAAGAACTTAAAAATATGGGATATAAAGACAGGAGAATTTCAGAGTCGGGGACCTGTTACCTTGAAGGAAGGACATGAGGGTTCTGTTAGTTCCTGTTGTTTTAGCCAAGATGGTGAGTTATCTTAATACCAGCACATGGTGTATCTCAGTATCTATGTATGTGACATACCAGGTGAGCCACAAGTGACCACTCCAATCATGTAAGTAATTTGTCATTTCCAAGGTAGTGTTTTAACAATGAGAAAATGATGTCCGTGTAAATGAGTAGATTGAAGTTGATGGTCTGCTTTCTGTCTTAATTGATGTAACCTTCAAGAGGTGTAATAAGAACACCACAGAGAAATAAAAGCACAAAGCTATTAAAATATTAATTTAGCACATGTAGATGTTCTCCTGACATTAGACATTAGACAGCATGTCCAGTGAATACTGAACTGATCCCTAGTAATTGGGAAACTATTTATGTCTTTGATAGTGCCTCCTAAATTGAAAGTATTTTGTAGTGTAAACAACTGATACCATAATGTACTTTGGAAAAGCTCTGTGGCATGTTCTTAGCTACATTGATGGTGCACACAAACTGCTAAGTTCAAGTTAGAAAATATTTATATGTTATAGCAAGATAATTTGACGTTTGACATTTGATGTCTCCTTGATGCATGGGTGAAGTGGAGGAGAACAGGAGGGAGAACCCTGGTTACCTTTATCTGAGTGGAGACAGTGGGAGAAAACTTAGTGTGGCCTGAAGACACACAAATGCAGATATGGTGGAATCTGAAGCCACACTTTCCAAGCTTAATTCCTTACTATTTTGTATTTATTCAAAGCTGATCTAACAATTCTGAAAATACTCTCTATATTTAAACTTTAAAACAAAGTATCGTGTTAATTTTCTTAGCCAACAGAAATTCTGTGTTATTTCCACTCGCTTGTGTTTACCTATATTTACTTCATTATTATTACAGTGTTTGCTATTACAGTTTACTAATACGTTGCTATTATGTATAGTTATGTTTACTATTTACAAACCAAGAACATTAGCAACAAATAGCCAGTACTTCTAGCATGACTAATAGCTCATTATTTATACTTTACTAACCATGTCTGACTCAGTGCTAGAAGGAGTTTCTTATTAGTCTGTATGTCAAAGCAAAGATACAATAAATATTCTGATTTCATATTTCAGCATCACTTGTAGTGTCTGGTGGATATGACAACACTATAGCCATATGGGAAACAGATGCAAGATACAAGAAGTTAAGCTTAAATGTACTGAGGTTTCATTGGGTCAGTAGTTTGAGAAGCTGTAAAGTGTGTGCTTCTTTAAAAGCAGTGTATTTACTGTTACCCAATATCCTTGCCCATCCTTTCTAGATACAGACAGGAATACATGCTGAATTTGTGTGATGTAATTTGCTAGAACAATATATTCTTACATAATTAGTTACAAAGTTGCTACTCTTATCAGGTCAGTTATAAATATGAGACTGCCCCAACTATCAGATATGAGTCAAAGATAAGGAATAACACTGTTCATAACTTTGTGTATGCATTTTGCAAATGTTAATTTCACAGAAGTCAGGCAGTTATGTCAGAATACAGATTTGCAACCTTCCTTCTTTTCTGTCCTATGCAAATCTGATTTCAATTGACTTTTTTTTTTTTTCCTTTGTTACTGCACGCAGTACTGAAGGCTTAGTTAAAATACTAATGAAAAAACTCACCTGGAATATACCAGAAAATACTGCTTTCCTTCAAAGCCTTTTAAGCTTAAAAATAACTTTCCACTGCTATGTGCATTCAAGATAGTATCTTTATCTGGAAGAGCTTAGAAGCTTGTGCCTCCTTGGTTACCTTGCATGTAAGCCTACGTACCCTCTCACATTGGAACTGTACAGGTTAAACCTTTTGAACAACGGCAGCAGTACACATTGTCCACACCATGGGTGCTTTGCAGAATGCAGTTACTGCAGATATCCCAGTTCACATCAATCACTGCAAGTAACTCGGTTTTCCAATAAACACAAAGGCGTCTGTTTAAATGTTAATGCCTTTGTCACTATGGAGAATTCCAGTTTAGTATCTATGCCTCGGTGTCAATATCTTCTGTGCTCAAAACTAAATTTAAAAATGTTTTAAAGATTCCACTCTAAAAAAAACTGCTTTAAGTTTTATATATGCATATCTGACTCTTCCTTTGTTCTTGAAAAATGTATGATCGTTCATCTTTTATAATTAATTTATTGAATGTGATGTTAGTCATATAACAATGACACTATATCTGCCTAAACCTTAGGAATTTTATCTGTTGATTCCATTCATGTTTGAATAACCTACATCACTGGAGTAAGCACGTCATTGTAGACTTTAACCTGTCTGTTCTTACGCCAACTCACTGCTGTTCACCGCCAAGCAGCAGTGCTGCTGTTGTCAGAAGGAGGGTATCTCATACAGCTGCTGGACCTGGCCTGCTTTCAGCATTGGGTTCCCTACCTTTAAATGGGATAATGCTGCTGTCTGTTCCCTCTGTTATTGCATACTAAGCAGCCTTTATTTATTTATTTATTTATTGAATTATTAAGTATGAGGAATCAACTCTCTCTCTTTACAGTTCTGCAGTAAACTGTTTAAAAAGTAGAAAAAAAATCCTTCAGTGGAGTTTACCCTCATGGTAAGTGCCAGATGCAGTGCCTCTGGCTGCTGTTGCTGGTGGCGGCCTCCCAGGGCTTGTAACAGAACTGCTTTCAGGTATGTGTGGGAAACATGAGCTTCCTGACAGTCTTTTCCTGTCTGGCCATGAGGTGTCTAAATAAAAATTTTCCTTTTGCATCTCAAAATGAGTGCATAGTATAGACTGTAGTTTTTATTATTAGAAAAGTAATTGGGTGTTGTATTTTTTTTCTTGGCTTAAAGTTAGATTTTGCTTTACTGTAGGGCCATTGGGACTGGGTGACAGATGTTGCAATTAGTGAAAACCAGAAGTGGATTCTTTCAGCCTCAAAGGTGATCACCACTTCCCTGATGTGGTTTCAAGAGCTAAATTATAAATGGATGTGAAGATTTCATCCCTTCATGTCAGATTTTGTTTAATTACATTTAGAGTTAGTACAGTTGCTTGTAAGAATTTTATGGTTTAATCAGCATCTACATCAGGTAATTACAGAAAATCTTAAAAAAAAAAAAATAAAAACATTGACTGTTTATTTTTTGTTATCTTAAAACATCCATGCAATTTTAAGATTGCTACAGGTTGTTTCTGGACATGTGATGCTTAAATGTGAGAGAGATGATTCTTAAATGTGAGAGGGTTTAGCACTCTCATGTTGAGAGATTCATCTAAAGAAATGAGAGCTCATCTTCACAGAAGTCATGTAAATCACTGTTTTGGTTTTACAGAAACACATCGAAATGATGGTTTTTGTTTCTCAGGATTCTACTTTGAGACTGTGGAATATTGAAAAGATGGATCACATACCTTCAGTGACAGAAAGTAGAAAAGAAAAAGGCTCAAAAATTGCTCAGGTTGTATCACTTTATTTTCTAACCACACCTCCTACTTCATTCAGAAACAAAACTTGAATTTTAAAGGAAAGCCTGAGATCTGCTAGCTGAAAGCACAGATGGATTGTTTGTTCTTTGTGAAGGTCTACAAATCTTTTTTGGGGGAGTGGAATGTAGCAGTAACAATTTGCTTTTAAAATTGATTGTGGTAAGGTGCAAAGGTGCATCAAACAATTAGTAAAATACGTCATTAACTTTTCTGTAAATCTTTTCTATTGATTTTGAAATTAATGCTGTGTAGAGTCCAATAGAGACAGAGTAAACTTTGTATGAGTGGTCATTAGCAGAACTTCTTCATCCTTATTACTTCGGGTTAATATTCCATTCAAAATTACTATCTATCAGGCTAGATAACTATGTCTATCAGCTTTCCTTTCTTTTATTTTCATTTCCCTTTCAACATAGCTTATTAATCAAAATTATTAGTCAGATTATGATTGGTTTTGAAAAACAATACAAAAACCACTAAAATTGTAGTGACTGCCACCAAGACAACAGTACCCATCAGGCTACCCAAAAAACAAGGCATGATTCTACATTAGTGGTAAAAAAAATAATCAGAGTGCACATAAAGTATGACTATTCAGAAAGAAAACATTCATCATAGAAGTGAATTATGAGCAGCTCTATCTGTGCCAGATTTATGACATCTGCGTGCACCCAGAGTATCTCAGATATCTGGCCGAGCTGTGTGTGTATGCTGAGCTGCATTTCATGAGGGAAATAATGCACGTCTATCACATGAGTATCCAGACCACCATTTTTGTTGTATTTATATCAGTGTGAAGATTGTGAAAGACCTTTCTTAATCCTGCAACATGGTGAATTTGAAGTGATATCCAAGTGTATATTCTGTCATCTGTCTTCTCCAGCAAGAAATATTTTGCCATTGCCACCTTCCATCTCTCCTGACCTTTAAATCTATCTGGCGGTCTTTGGATGTTAACATATGTAAGGATAAATGGAATGTCTGTGTACCTTCATGTACTAAACGCATAAAGCTAAGTGTGTGAAGAATGATCAGCTACACTGCTGAGCATGGCCTGTTGTGACAGGACAAGGAGAAATGGTTTCAAACCAAGGAAAGAGAGATTTAGTCTGGCTATATGGAAAAAAAAAAGTTATAAGGGTGGTGAAGCACAAAGACAGGTAGCCCAGAGAGGTGGTGGATGCCCCATCCCTGGAGGCACCCAGGCTCTGAGCACCTGATGGAGCTGGAGGTGTCCCTGTTCATTGCAGGGGAGTTGGACCTTTAGGGGACCCTTCCAACTCAGGTGATTCTGTGATTCTACACTTCACTAATCCCCTGAACAGCTGTGACTTGTCATGTAAAGAATGAAACTGCCTAGCAGTTGAAGTCTATATTATATGGTACTTGAGAACAAAACTATTTACTTGCCCTTTGGTAATTTTTAAACAATTTTAAACAAATTCAGTAGTTCTAAGCTCAGTTTACTAACAAATATCCATGAATTATACGTTATTGTCAAGTTTCCTTCCATTCCTTAGATAAAAATTCATCTTTGCTGTGGCACATACAGAATCTTTGCTTCCAGAGGACATCAGAAAGGGTTTTGTGAGTAAAACGATGAGTCAGACCATGAACTTGTTTTCTCACTTGTTGCCATACTCCTACAAAACTGCTGTGCAATAACTTCCAGCCATGAGAATAAGTTGTAGTTCATGTCTGATGTGATGTGATGGTTCTGTCTAATAAGGGCTGCGTGCAGTAAGGACCATGTTATTCTTGGGAGCAACCTAAGGATTATAACTATTTAAGTGTATGTGCAAATAGCAATTAATAAAAGATTTTGTTTTCAAACTATCTGAAAGCCTTGTCCTGAAAACAGTACTTTCAGCCTTGTCAACATTTCTTTCCAACAGGTGCTTAGAAGAGGTAGGACAGGTGGAACCAGGAATGCAGTTAACAATGACAGAGATCCATTTTGGTGGGCATATTTCTCCGCGGCTGCCGGACAGCGCCGGGGCGCTTCGGGGCCGATGTATTGGGGCCGCGAAGCGAAAAACGCTATCGCCCGGCGCCGTGGCTTAGTTGGTTAAAGCGCCTGTCTAGTAAACAGGAGATCCTGGGTTCGAATCCCAGCGGTGCCTGTGCGGTTGACGGTTGGTATTTTGCGCCTTTCCCGCCGTTTTACCGCCGCTCGGGACGGCGGGAAGGGCGCGTGGGGCTGAGGGGAGCGGCGGTGAGGGAGTGCCGGTGGTTCTCTGTGCGTCGGCGGGCACCAATTCCAGGGGAACCGCAGCACGGAATGGAAAGTTGCGCATTGAAGACGGGATGTGTTTTTTTCCCACGCAGGATTTTTGATCCTGCGGAGCCACTGTCTCTCCTTCCCTGTGTCTAAATCTGTATTCTCGCACTGCTCCCTTTCCTCCCGCGCTGTGTGCACGCTGGCCCGGTGTCCAACATGAGCAGGGCAGGCTGTGTAGGAGCCCCGTGCTCTCTCAGGCTGCTGGTGACACAGCACAGCTTTCTGAGACATGTCTGAAAGGCAAAGGCCGACTCCCCGCCCTGGGCGGCTGAATTAGGTTCAGTGTACTCATTCCAAGTGTATAACAAAGGTGGAGTCTGCTCAGACCTGAGATCAGGAGGCCCTAAACCCATTAGTACAGCATGTCCCAGCCCAGCAGCTGTACCTGCAGGCAGGTTTTGGCCCACACGGCAGCTGATGGGGGTAAATGGACTCACTGGCACGTTTGGGCACAGAGATGTTGCTGGGATGGAGCTTTTGCAGCCCCAAGTGCAATTTATGGCCCTGACATCCCGGATCAGCACCTGGCGTAACAGCTGTCTGCAGGAACCCTCCTTTGAGCAGCATTTGCTGTACAGTTTGTCAAAGTCACAGTGATTCTGGGCTACTGACTGAATGAAACCATGTATCCCTTACTGTATAATTATTTTCTTATGCTAACTGAACACCAAAGGTGCGTCTAGCCCAATGTTTTTTCTATAGCTGTGGCCAGCAGCGCATGTCTGGGGTAGAACATAAGCACAGGGCAAATGTGCAGGGATATTATTATGCCAGAACACTCTGCCAGCCTCGTGATTTCCAGCCTGGGGTCCTGAGCTCTCACATACAGATGTGATCAAATTTAATTTTTCATTTCTCTGTGTCTATGGGTAGGAAGAAGCGAAGTGACTCCTGCAGGCAGATGTGCATATTGAAGACATCTGTATCATAGGGACAGTTGCCTAAAGAAGGGAAATATTAGAGGCAGTCAAATGTTTAGTGTCTGTTTATTGTAGCAGTGAGTGTAGGCTTAGGGGAAGATATTTTTGCACTTCATCTGCAAGGGCTGACATTGCTGTCTGCACATTATTCACAAAGATTTGGGTGAAAACATTTGATGAAAACATCGAGTGAAACTACGTCGCCTGTTAACCCCAGTTTGCAAGACTGCCCTTTCCTATTCCTTGACGTGCTGCTTTGCAAAGTGTTGTGCTCTGACAGGCATCTACCATTACAGTGTCATGCCTATATAATGTGATGTGATGCATGTGTCATGAAAGGATCAGCTGGAGTGTAAATCATCAGCTCTGAACTTTGAGGTTGGGGAAACTTTGGGATACTGTAGTCTGTGTAGTAGAAAGAACAGACATTCTCTAGTTATTGCTTTGCTGCTCGTAGAAAATGTTGGGATGAATGTGTTCTTCATTTGTAAGCAGTTTGCAGAAATGATGTGTGTTGCTTGTAGGACTGCTGTAAGATTTTTCACTATCTGTTCTTACAAGGCAAGCAATGGCATCAGGTGTCCTATTGAGAAGTGACTTGCCCCCCACCACCCAGCTGATAAACTCCTCACCTGTGTTCGTTCTGCCAATGATATTCACAGCTCAGACATTTGTAGAGGTGAAACTGGGCTGGGGCATTAGAAATGGGTATCTCAGAGTGTCGCTTAAATGACAAAACACAACAGAGGGCAGTAGTGCAGTTTAGATTCTTGCCATTTAAGACCTATGCTGTTCCATTCTCCAGTAACCCAGCTTGTAATTGTATACAACTGAATAGAAAAAATATTTACATTTTGTAAAGCCTGATTGTATTTCAGTTCATAGTGAAAACCAAGACTGTTCAAGGAAGGAGACAGGTTACCTAGGAAATAATAAGCTTTGTGCCCAACTCCTGCAAAATGGAACCAAAAGGCTGCAAACTGTAGCAACAAAACTTGGGATGTGGGAGACCAGAGTGCTGAGTGATTGTGGCCATCTTCTTTGACTGCTCTGAAAAATGGAATTTCATTAGATGTATTTGACCCGTGTTGGAAAAGTTACTTTCTTGAAGGTGTTTTCTCTTTGTTGTGAAACCTGGCCTCTTCCATCTTATGTTTTAAATGTGTTGCCTCTCTTGGCAATTTGAGTGTGTTCTATTAGATTGAGAAACCGTTTCAATTCAGTTTATTTTCACCTGTACCTTCTAGTTCTCTTCCGGTAGGATATAACTTAACAAACATGTGTGTATACGAGTTATTTTTTATATCTTCTTTTTGTTTAGGAATAGTGCAACTGTGGAACCTGTGCAGCCTGACCAAACAGGAGGCACGTGTCCTAAGTGTGAGTTAGGTCATGGGTGGTGTGAGGATGGCCTTGCAGTAAGAAATACATGCCTGTAAAAATGCGCCTCAACTATGACACATAAATAGCCTTGCTGTTCAATTTGAGAAATATTTTGAGGACAGTTGTTAATGCCTATAGTTTCACCTCAGCCTCTGTACATCCCTTTCACTACAATTAAAACAGTGAGGCTTCGGGTGCTGTGGACAGACCCATGCGACCTCCTCCTGCAGGCATTGCAGGTGAGTGCTTTGCTGTGGTTTGTCAGCATGAGCCCTGTTCCAAGATGTAAGATTGCACGGGCTTGTGTGTTACTAATGTGGGCCTGGGAACTTCAGCTTCACAGCATTAGAAAGGCCAGCGTGGAAGTAAGAATGCATTCAGCAACATCACGGATAAGATATTGGCATTTCTGTTTTAAATCATTCTAAAGATAATGCCTGAAGTATATGGAACAGGGAAACGTCTTTTATTCATTGCTGCAACAGGTCTTTTCTTTCCTTCAAGCACCTGTAGATACTCCTTGTTTAAATATATGAAGATATCAGTGATATCAGTTAGTGAGGCATTCAAGAATTGATCTCACTGACGTCAGTGGCACAGCTCCCACTGACGGTGCTGTAGTCAGGTTTCCATTCAATAAATGATAACAAAGAATCTGATTCATAATGAAGGGAGGAAAAGATGAATCAACCTAAGCTACGTGGGCAGAGTTTTTCTAGTGTTGTTAGCTGCACACTGGCATCAAAACAACAAGGTCTGTCCTTATCTGCTGTAGTATTTGTGCTTTTTCTTTACGTACATATGACTGAACACAATTAACCTTCATGTGATCCCTGCCAAAGTGTGCGCTGAGCTCTCGTTGTTGTGAATGGTAACTATTGAGTGCTGAGGTTTTCTGCAAACCTCTTGATAGTATTTTAACACAAGCATTCGAGAATTCTCATCTCAGTAACATTTTTGATGACATAACTGTTGATTTGGTATTGTTTTTGGATTACTTTTTAAACAATTTTTTTTTTAATATATACTCCCTCTGTACATACATAAAAATATTGTTCTTGTTCTCCTGTGGTAGCAAAATTCAGTGGTTGAAAGTGTGGTAAGAGCAAATACAACCTCTTGTAGCTGTACATTCATTTGATGTTTCTCCCTGAATAAACAAGTTAGAACATTGTATTCCAGAAATAATGAATTAGAATTTCTCTCATTATTGATTTTGGTTAATATATTTTTTGTGAAAAAATGTCTCATATGAACTAATCAGTTAATTTTTGGTTCTTATTTTTGATAAATGATATGACTACATACACTGTTTTTCTGTTAGAATATTTACTGTCAGTAACATAATGATTGTCAAATCACGTTTAAGTCAGTTCTGTTTGGCCAGCCCTAAGAGGCTGTTTTTTTCAGCGCTACACTTTCTTTTTGTTGTGCTTTTTTTCCCCCTTAATTAACATTTTAATTTGCATTTTCATGCAGGACAGAATTGACCACCAAAATAAGCATTTTTCCTCCTTTGATATGGGTTATGCTCTTTCACTGAGTGCTTCTTGTGGTCATTTGGTTTGTCTGTATATAATAGGTATGCTTTATCTTAATTGAGCAGCATACCAATGACCCATTATTTCCATAACTTTTAAGCAGCCTAAACCCAATTTTTGTACAGTGTTATCTATATTGGTTGCATTATACAAGTATTATTTTTATTTTATTAATGTAATGTCTTTTAAAGTGTAAGAATGGTGTGTCCTTAATCACAATAACTGCAAATGCATGTGTGGTGAAGGTTGGGATGCTGTAGTCTGTACAGTTGCCACTATCACATGGCATCTTTTTCTTTTGGCTGAGAAAATGTAACCCAGGTATTTCGAACAAATTCCTTTTGTCCAAGGCCAAAATCTGCCTCTGTTCTAGTATGGTGAAAGGAGAGTGACCTTCATGTGCTCATTTCATGTTCTTTCCTCAAGGCCAATTGCCATTTCTTCTGGCAGTCTGTCTTACTGTGGTCTGTGGGAGTGTAACTGGGAAGATTAGGGGAAAATTAATGAATTAGTAACTCAGAGGCAAATGTGGAGTAGAGCCAAGAGCTACCATGAGTTAGGGCATCTCTTTAAAAACTGCTAGAAAAACCCATACTGTTGGAACTAGATGCAGTGGTCCAGGTTTGGTTCAATGTGGTGACAAACAGGATTTAGTCATTTCTTTTCATACCAGCTTGTTGAATCTCTGACTTTATCGTTTCCAAACGATTTCACATAAATTGATTACGCGGTTACTGCTGGTTTCTGTATATCAGCAACTTTGGACATGGAGCCCTCAGGAGTGCTTAAAAATAGATGTGGGGCTGTCTTGGCACCACTGGCTTTAGGCCTGCCTGACACTGATCAGAGCTAATTTGCCTGCAGAGCCCTCAGCTGGTACTGTGCAATCTGAAATTTATCCAGGCCTTTGCTCTGTCTCTGTTCTTTGCTGTGAAGAACTTGAGGAAGAACATTCACTAATGTTGAAAGAGAGGAGCGTACTTTATTCAGTAAATACAAGGGTTTCTGACATTAAATTACACTGTGGTTATATGGAGATTGTGAATGCTTGTACATCAAGATCTGTGTCTCACTAATGTCATTTTCATTACCTTTTTGTCCCCTGATCTCCAGGCATTACAGAATACCTGAGGAGCCCTTCTGTACTGGAACGCATTGAGTAATTGCCCACAGATCCATCTAGAATTGTGCTGAGCTAAATGTGGACACTGCAGTGAGTAATTGTAATTGTTTCCAACTGGGATTGCTGTACTTTCAGTAAATCTACAGACATGGGATGAAATATTTAAAATCCCCTGGCAGTTAAGTATTTGCCGGTGGGCCTCACTTTGGAGAAATGGGAAAGCTCTGTGATTCATACCTCCTTGTTACAACCAATGGGCACTGCTTTGCCATTACATTCAGTGAATGTGGGGTTGAGGAGAAATGAACTCAAAAAAATCACAGTGTACCAGAGTTCTTTGCAATAAGGGAAACAACAAGAATTGAATTTGTGATTGCTACACCTCCAGCTTCATAAATGGTTCAATGCCATACTGTGTAATGAAGTAATGGTATTAAATATTATTTCTTTGGATTACTATTTCTTTAGCATAACACCATTTTTATGGACATAAATAGTACTTTTTATAGCTAGAGCAGAAAAGCATTGCGTGAGATAAGTGAACAATTATTGTAATTACTTTCACTTTTGAAAATTGACAAGTTACTGTAACAGAATAATATTATAAGTGTATAGATTTGTTTTCCTGACTTGCTTGATATTTATATGTGAGCTGCTTTATTTGTAGTACACAACAGCATGGCATGAATGCATAAAAATGTTTTTGTTCATTTGTTCCAAAATGGTCTGTGAAAAATGATAGATTCCCAAAAGCTAATTACAGTGAACTCCCAAAGCAATTGGTTGGTTGAGCTGGTTCAACACAGCGTGTCTGAAATTATTCTGGAAGAAAATGAATATAAATACAAGTAAAAAGAAATACTTATATTTAAATACTTTTTAAAACTGGTTTAATCTTCACAGCACCTTCCCAGACACTGACACAACAAAGAGCGTGTTGCCATGAGAAGAAGTGCTATGATGAAGGATATTTGAGCACTGATAGCTGTAAATGCATGTTACATGGATATCCTGGGAATTTCTGTGGTATGTATATTGCGTTACCCTGAACTCTAAAATCTGTACAAAGATCAAAGGATATTTCTGTTGGCTACTTCTGATTTAGAATGTGTGACTCTTCTGGTTCTGTGTACCTGGTTTGACTGCTTTTTGTTATGGAGAATTCATAAACATGTAAAATATAGAGGGACCTCTCAAGAATGTTTCTTTCATTATTGTTGCTTGCTGCAGCTACTACTCTAGATACTAGTGGGTGTTTTCTTACGTTTTTATCGTACTTTTTTCAATTTTATTTCCTTATTTCTGTTCTATTTTTCATTAATTTAGTTGGCTTATCTATCTGGCACCTTTGTCTTCCACTCAATTAAGGGAATAACCGGAATGATTTGACAGTCATGTAAATATTCTGGGAAGAGATGACATCTCTGAGTTGCTGTGCATGCAGCCATGCTACTGTTGCCCTCAAGGATAAATAAACAAATGTCAGCTCAGGGGAACACCATTGATCCTGTGCCTGGAGTTGATACATATGAAAGAGGTTCTCAGATGGCTCTACCTTCAGAAAAAGGGATTTACAAGAGCAAAGGTTTTTCTTTTATGTTTCTTGACTTTACCTCTCAGTTTTTGACACACTTCCTCTGGCATCGTATTTCCCTACCATGTTGTGTTGTAACAGTGTATACAGTTGTGTAGTCCAGATCTCAAATCATATGAAGGATTTATCAAATATCTCACAACAGTTTTGTGAAAAAAATAAATACTCGTGTTCTCCTCTTTGATCTTTAAATTGACGGCTACCTTTACCTTTTTTTTTTTTAGTTCTCTCCAAGCACATTTGTTGACTATGTGCGTATGAATTTACAGAGCTGCCATCTTGCTCATTCAGCTGCTTTCTTACAATGTGGTTATTACACAATCGTTGCAATGATTTTTTCCTTCACATTCTTCAGCTCATTTACCACAGGCTCTTCTTTATTCACATGCTTTGGTCAGAATGTACAACTGGCAGCCACAGCTCTGCTGTGTATAATAAGTCATAGTTAAAAGCTATATTGGATTACTTGGTTCTCTTTATGCAAAAGAAAGTCCGACTTCTCATGCTTTTATGCTTCATTGAAGGGTGAAGCAGCTTTGATTCTTCTGGAAATCTGACATTTAGTTTTGTTCCATGGTTTATTCCTGTTCTCTGTTTTTTGTTTTCTCAGCCCTTTCAGTAATGTGGTCTGAATTAGCAAGCTGATTTCTCGTGATGTTATTCATTTTTATATTAGTCATTGTACAGTGAGTTCACTTGCACACTTCAGACAGCTTTAATGCTTTTCAGGTTTTGTACACTGTCTAATACTGAAAACTAGCCAAAGCAACAGGGAATAGAGACAAAATTGTCACACCTTCCAGGGCAGGTTTGATTTCCTATCTGTGTCTCCTAACCCACCATCCCTGACCACATGCTTTCTGTTTTCAGTTGGGATGCTGAGTGTTGATACCATACTTCTTGCTTCTGCAGCTAACGATTGAATCACTAAGTGCCAGAGAGAAATGTTCATTTATTGGCAGCAACACAGCAAATATTCCTGAGCTTTTTCTATCATGGGAGCACACCTCACGACTTGTAGCTGTGGAATCAACATGTCCTGCATCCCCATAACTGTAAGTACTGACATACAGTCTGCAGAATGATCTCACATTCACACCTAAACATGTGTTGGTATTTCTGTCCCCTTAAGGTTTAAAAGTGCTTCCACTTTTAGTGAAATTAGATGACAGACTGTTGTCCAGATAGGCCAGCATACTGTCATCCTTATACCCCTGTTAATACGTGACATGTCCTATGAATCTGACTGTATTATCCCTGTGAAAAATTGGGAGAATTTTCTAGGTGAGTTCATGTGTTCCTTTACGTGAATCCTTTCTCATTCTTTCTGTGGAACAGCCTCACTGATGTACTGCTCCAAATTTTGCTGTGTTACCCATCTATGCATGTTAAGAAGAACTTTGCAATCATTTGGGAAATAAGCTGTAATTTGCTCTTTTATGAACCCAAAAATCACTGTGCTATGAATATGTATTGAGAACTTATAAACAGATGTGGAAGAACTGTTAGTAACAGTGATGCCTCCAAGGACATGCTTGTAGTATAAAATCATTAAGACTCTTCAAACTATGCGGGGTATTGCCATGAATAAGAAATACAACGCTTCGTGCAGCATAGAAAATATAACTTTAGTAGACAAATCAGGGAAAAGGAGCCATGAATCAGTTTTAGGTACAATCCCTGGGAAGGCTGGAACACAGGTATGTTCCCTACGATGAAGTGTAGCATCTAAGGAAGTGTTTGGGCCAAGCTTCAATGAAAAACAAACAGCCACAGTGGTTAATTTTAAGGCATCAATAGAGTAATAAGGCATCAATAAGAGTACCAATACAAGGTACTCTTTGATTAAAAAAAAAAAAAAAGCAACAACAAACAATAGTATTTAGTTATCAGTAAGACATGAGGAATGTGGTTGGCCTTATCCTGTTGTGCTTTTCCTGCTGAGCTGGTAGTTGGATACAAGTAAAATAGCAGTCTGTAGTAAGCATGCAGTACTGTTCAGTTCTGCTGGAGTGAATTTGCAGCAGTGCTCAGAGTGCAGCTCAGTGATTTACCCCGGCGCTCTCAGGTGGTGCTGGCAGAGCACCAGCTCTTAGCCTTCACTGCACCTCTCCTCACGTGTCAGCTTGCTGAGCCTCACGCTCTGTGTGATGAATACCAGGCCTGGATCTTTGCACCAGTTTCCCGGTCACAGGAAGGGATGGGAGTCAGCTCTAAAAATTACCAGTGTTTGCAACCAATGGGTAGTGTTACAGCAGGCGGCACTTCTGGGCTGGCAGTGGGGACACTATGGGGGCTTGTGATGGGGAAACTGCTCTGCAGCCTCATCACCTGAGCTGTGTTGTTTTCAGCCCTTCTTCACCCAGTACAGAAGTCAGGTGCTGAACTCATTTGAAGGTGCATCTTCAGTTCTAATTTTGCTTTGCTTTTCCACGCATGCTTTATTTTATATATGCCTGACTGCATGCAACACCTTTTTTAATTTCTACTCTTTTAAAAAAATATTATTTAAACGAAACTGGGAGCTGCTAGCAGTTCTGAGTAACCCCATGTGGCTATTTTCATCTACTCTGATAACAACATGCATACAGATCAAAGAAAGTATTTGTCCTTTTGCTAGAAGATGGTTATAATGCACGTTCACTGTGTTCATCCCATGACTTAGAGTTTTCGTGTTTCCAATTCCAAGCTGTTTGACCTCCCACTCAAATTCTAAAATAAGTTTGTAGTAACATGCAGCTAGTGCATGTTTGGCTAAGAATGTATTGATAGTTTGGGACACTGTGACATTTTCTTCTGTAGGAAGTAGGTAAAATAAATATAACTTTAGGTTTGTCATGGTTTTATGTGGAAGACAGATAACAGAAATCATAAAACCATGACAAGGTTTTACTGATCCTATCATTTCCCTGAATTGTGAAGAGGAATCTGAAAACATTTGTACATCTGAAATGTGATTCAACTGTATCTTGGCATTGCTCTTTTATCATTTACAAGCAGAAGAAACTTGCTTCTGAGTTATTTCTGTCTTCATTTACCAAAGATTTTGTATGTCAAGGAGAATAGTAAATCCTTTAATGACTCCAGCTACCAGAGAGTAAGCCCTTTCACAACTACAGCATAAAAGGATTCATTATAAACTAAATTAAATTGTCCAAACTCTGCTCATCAGTAGTTGTGAAGGAGCGGGCAGAAGAAAAAGATCAATTTAGCATCCTAGTTGTCATATCATAGGGGATTTACCATTGGTGTGTAGTGCTTTTCCAGTACATGATAAGAACTAGCATCAGCACAGCCTGAATCAATCTGTATAGTTATTAAATGGTAAGTCACCAAGGGGGGTAGGAGGTGTGGTGTTGAAACAGCCTTTTCTGAGAGACATAAATTTGAGCCTGAGTGAAATAAATTTGGAGGAACTGATGCTGCTGAGCTGCAGAACAGCTGTGCAGTGGGACTGGGATCCAGGAGCTGTGACTACAGAGCGAGATGCAGACACTGTCACGTCTGGTTGGCAGGTGACAGTCTAGTGTCATGTGAAACAATTGACATACCTGCTGGCACAGAGCAGTGCTATGAGATTACATTTTTGAAAATGAATACTGATGAAAATATTTAAAGGCAAAAAGAAGAGAGAAATGAAACAATACTTCTTTTGGCCTGGCTTTCTCTTTTGTTCAGAATGACTTGCTGTGCAGTGGAACTTATTTGTAAAGTGCAGTTTAACAATTTTGTTAGAAAACCCTGATAAACTTCCTCAAGTTATTTCCATAAGGATTAGAAATGAAGATGCAATTAATGCTGCCTTGATAATAGTTACAAAGGGTGACCCTTTCAAGAGAAAATTATCTTCTTTTTCAAGCAATTACCCTAATGTAATTGCTACTTGTAATCTGGTTTGCTTGATACAAATATAAGCTCTTATTGAACATCATAGTGTCACAGAGGAATATCATAACTTTGCATTTTCTTTGGAAAAACCTGTACATTGGAGATCTTCTTATAGTATTTTTCCATCAAATACCTGGGTTCACTTTCCTGTCATACCAAGTTGCTTATATATATTCCTGTCACGTTTAATAAAACAGATGTGAATTACTATGTTTTTCTTCAGCTCTTCATAGAATACATGCATAACAAATTCCTAAGGAAGAGTAAGGAAAGCAGCTCCCTCTGAAGTTTAGTAATGATCTGTGATAGATCAAGACAGGAGTAGTGTTAAGGTCAGTGCAAAAGTACCCTTGAGAATTTTCTTCCCTTTCAGGGAGAGTGCTGTTGTCACTAAATGTAAACCTTATTAAATCCAGCCAGAAAGCACTGTGTGGTGGTGCAGTATGAACTCCTTTAAAAAGCATAGCCAGCAGTAAACTATGTGAGATTGAAACAAGTATTGTATGTCACTGTACCTATTATTTTCTAGCTGACTTTTCTTTAATGCCAGATTCTAAGAGAACAGAGATGATGAAAAAACATATGGGATTTCAGGCTTGCTTATCTACACAACTCTCTACTTGCTGCCCCTCCTTTGAAACTGAGTTACGATGGAGAAGAAATAAATACAATGAACTTGTGGAACAGGTAAAACTGGGGTCACAGTTTAAAGAAATCTCAACCAAATCATTGTAATTCAAAAGATAATTATAAAAGAAGCATAAATGTTTATGAACTACAAAAATCAGATGCAGATAGAAGTGACGTGGAAAATGTAATAGAAGAGCATGTAGTCAGTGTGGGACAGGTGACTCACATGAACAGGATAAGACAGATCTCAAGTTCCTTTGATGTTTTTAGTACTAATATCAGTGAAATCCATAATCTCTTAGTTGACGTTGTTGTATCATTTTAGGATGTCTTTTCAAGGTGTTGGTGTGGATGCTGTGGTGTGATTGTGAGTTCTGTGATGACAGTAGATATAGGAGCACAGGAATATGTAACTTCGTATGTACTTGTCTCATTTGTACATACATTTCTGTGAAAACAAATGAATGTGACTGAAAATGAGGACTCCAAATTTGAAGTTAGTCTTACATGAACACCAACAATAATTATTAAACTGAGCAGATTTTATCTAAGCAACTTTGTGGCATGGATAAAAAAAGAACATGTGTGCTGCATTGCTCTCAGTCCTATGTAGTCTGCAGTTCCAGTGATATGTGAGGATATTATTGAAGGGAAACGGGAGATACACTTTACTCGTAATTATCATACATATCTACATCATTAATGTAGAATGTACAGGTGACTAGATACATTATTTTATTACAATAATAGACTTACCAAGGAAAAACTCTTTTATGACACATTCCATTATTGCTGTTTCAAACCCATAATTTGAAGATTACTGCTCAGAAACCCAGACAGAAGTGATTTTACAATCATCAGCCCATTAAAGGTTTAAGAATTGTCTGGCTAGATTAGGAATAATTCAGCTGTGGAAAATTTTGTGTGACTTATTATGCTCCTTAAAAAGTGCACAGCCACATGCTGGTAGGTGGGGCCGGGTCCTTCCATGCTGTGTGCAGGGCCTTCTCACCTCCTGACAAACTTGGTTTGCATCGATCCGCTTATTATTTCTGCATCTTTAGCATAGTAGGCGTATTTGTTTTAACATTTGGTTCTCTCATGCCAAGTAGACAAGACGTGGTACTATTGATCCTCAGGCCAGTCATCCATTAGGCATCCATTAAGATCCAGAGTGATAGACAAATGTGAATTACAATTACAATAATTCCATCAAAGAGCTGCTGAGATAAAGCACAAGTCTGTAGCTCAGTGATAAGGATCAGCCGAACCCCCGAGATATTGCTGCAGCCACACTTTATATTGTTGAAATAAAAAGGTCTAAAGCAATATCTCAGTGTGCCGAGAGACGTCCTTTGGTGAACTCCAGTGCTCTCAGGCATTAAGCCCTCAGCTCTCTCTTTCACCACTCTGCCAGAGTATTTCACTATCAAATACGAATCAGCAAAAGGGAACCTGGGTCTGTGCTTTGACTTTAATGTGCTCTCTGCAGCCAACGCCACGCGCTTCCCAGACTGCAGGATGGAGCTGTCACCACCAATGCCCTGAAGTAGTTTCTGTCTGGCCCGGTAATTTCCCATCCATCACTGCCTTCCTTCTCTTCCTTATCTGGTGTTTCCTTTCCCATTTTTTAATTTGGTCTTTTTCTCTGTTTCCATGGCCAAAACTTTCTGCTGAGTGGATTAATTTTAAACGCAATACGGTGCCATGAGAGTAGCTCTGTGGTGTGGCTTTATTGTAGACACGTTCAAAAGTATTTGTTTTACTGAGATATGTGTTTAAAATTGCACTCATGAGCTCACAGGCAAATGAAAACCAGAGTCTAATTAATAATTTTAAACTGTACGGCACCCCAGGCAAATTAAATACGCTTTTCTCTCCTCTTTTAATCACTTCACCAGATGTTTAGGTTTGTGCAGCTGTTACCCTAGGTGAGGCATTCACAGCAACAAATACCTGAAATGTTCACTGGCAGCACGTGCTCTGCTGTGTCCCAGTGTCCTGCTTCCTCTCGCAATGCTTGTTGCTTTTTGTGTTCCTCTTCAGCCCACTGTGCTCCTGAGACACCTGCTGCCACATCCCGTGGGTACCTGCAGCTGAGGCTGGGCCAGAGGCGGCCACGTACCTGCATCGGTGCTGCCGTGGCTGAACGGCTCCCGCACTGCTGGAGGCTCCTACAGTGAACACCAGTTCAGGTAGACCTTAACGCTGAACGGGCAGCCTCTAAGGATGAGTTTCACTTAGAAACTGCATTCTTGTAATGGGAAACTGAGTACAGTAATGGATGTTATCGATCAGTCTCTGATGTTGTCTATACCGATCAGTATTTAATATTGATCGGAGAGTCTCTGCGGTAGATGGTATCCCCACAGACACATCTGCTGTCTCTTGTGTCAGCCTTACATTCTGTGGCTGCGTGCTGTTTTCATAAAGCATGTAGGGAAATTTCACTGTGAGTGCAGTGATTCTTCTGCAGGGCTTCACCTCGGCCCTGGCAGGTGTCGTGGTGCTTGGCAGCAGGGATGGTGCTGCCAGCAAGGTGTGGGCGCACGGGTGGGCCCCGTGGTTGTGCTCTCAAGGGAGAAGCTCTTCGTGGAGCGAGTAGCTGTTAGTTAGACTCCAGAGGAGCAAGGGAAGCGCAGGGAATGCTTTAGGTGGAGTTGACACATTGCACGAAGTCTTCACCGAACGAAGTTCTTCCATCTTTCGTTATTTTTATGTTCATCTCGCGAAGTTCCCGGCTAACTTTGTTCTGTCTGTAAACCTCCGCGGCGGCTTTGTCCCGTGGCACTGCGAAGGGCTCAGAGCGCTCAGCGGTGCCGCCGTCAGCAGCCCCGCGCTGCGTACCGGCTCTGCCCATCGGCAGGGGGATGCCGCCGTCCCGCCGCGGGGAGCTGCGAGCAGCGGCAGCCAGCGCTCCGGGGTTGCTCTCCGGGTACGGGCGCTGCCGCCGCCCGTCCTGTTTCAAAGCCTTATCGCTTTCCCTTCGGCGAACCGCGGCGGACGCAAATCCGGCACCGCTCCCCCGCGCCCCGGCTGCAGTCCCCCGGGCCCCGTCCCGACGGGGAGCTCCGTCGGGCACCGCGGGGCGGCTTCCCCCGGCAGGGGGGGTCGGAGGGTCGAGGCGGCGCTGGGCGCGGCCTCCCGCCACGGCCCGCGGGTTCTTCGCAGCCCGCCCGGCGAAGGGGCGCCGCGAGCGCCGGGGTTCGCTATGGCCGCGCTGCGGAGCGGGCCGAGGCGGGAGCGGAGCGCCCCGCGCCTGACAGGAAGCCGCCCGGCCCTCGCCNCCCCCACCCCGCGCCGGAGGGCTGGTGGCGGCGACCCGCCATGGAGAAGGCGGCGGCCGCGGAGCTCCGACAGGGCGCGCTGGTGCCGCTCACCGCCATCTGCCTGGGTGAGTGCCGGCGGCCGCTCCCCGCGGGGCACGTCCGGGCGCGGGGCCGGGCTGCGGGCACCTGCGGAGGCCTCCGCGGCACGGCGGAACCGGGGCTGCGTTGCGGGCGCTTTGGGGGAAGCGGTGCCGGCGGGGCTGTGCGGGCCGAACCGTGTTCCGCCCGGGTCACGCGTCTTGCTTCTGGGTTGGGTCCAATGCGGTGACCCTGTACAGCGCTTTAAAAAATAAAAAAAAAGTTTGGACGTCGGCGATGTCCCCGCGGAGTTGGTTAGCGGCCGGGGGGGGGATACGTATATCGCCGATGCTCCGCTCCTCCCGCGGCAGGTGCCGGGCTGTGGCACCCGCGGAGACGCATTCCCGACCGCCCGCGGGCAGCCGTTTTTCTGGGGGAAGGTGCTGTTTTTTGGGAGCTTTCTGTTGCCCTGTCCGCAGCCGGCGGCAGGGCTCGGGTGCCTGTCTCAGGGGCCTGTGCTGGGCTGATCTCAACTCTTCCGAGGGCTCGGAGTGCTGTCTGATAAACGTACAGCTCATGGAGCTGTGTGAAACCCTCTGCTGCTCGCTGATAAAGCGGGTTTGTGTTCAGTAATGCCAAGTGATAGGCAGTATCCGTTACATAAACTATCAGAAGTGGGTGTCTGTGGCCGCCCTGCTCATTCTCTTTTCGTAGAAGTTCTTTTTAATGTCACTGCTTGCCCAGGGAAGTGTGTCTAGTTAAAGGTTGCTCTAGTGACTAAAGACATCTCTGTGTTAACTAAGAGATACAGTGTAGAAAGCCCTGTAAGCTACAGAACTGCTGAAACGTCTTTGCCTGCTGCCACTGCTGTGTTGCAGAGACCTAACGAGTTGCCAGAAGTATGTACAGTACAAGGGCAGAGCCTGCTGGACTCTGGAATCTAAGATACAAGTTTCAGCCATTTATTTTTCTTGAGGCCTGATCAGAGCTCTGTTAAAACTTCTGTTGTTTAATAAAAATAGCGCAGTTGTTCTAAAAGTGACTAATACAATCGCTGAAGATCATGTTAGTTCCAGAGTCCAAGCAGGAGCACTTCTTGTCCTTCTCTGGAGGTGATGTGAGGTTGGAAGTTTGGTAGATCTCTGTAGTACTTTGTCCCTTGTACAGTAGCTAAAGCTGACAAGCAGGGCGGGGGGGAAGCTTATCAGTTATTCTGCTGCAAAGACCCCACAAGAGCACAGTGCTTTAGCTGTTACTGTGTGATACTTCCTGCCTGCCTGTCCTTTCTGTCTATCGTTGCTTTCAGTTCCTGTTTCTCACTTCTCCATCCCTTCTCCACTTTTACTTTTTGTTCTCCTGGGCCTGTCTGTGGGGTTTAGTGTCTGTGTAGACATTGCTGTGGACCATGGCTGTGTGACCTCAGCCTTGAGCTGCTTTGTGGCAGCTGTTCCTTATTAAGGCTGTTTTGTTCCTCATAGCTTAGAAATTCCGGAGAATGCAGAAAGTTGTCAAGTGGAGAAGTGACCAGAATAGCAGAGCTGGTGTCTCTCCTGGGAGTGCCTCGGGGCTGACTGCAGTGCTCTGATCTGAGGGCCTGAGTGGGAGTGGGGAGCAGTGAGGGACCATGTTGAGGAAAGCACCTAGTGTGAAGCTGTTCTGAAGAACTGTTCTCAACTGCTGGCTGCTTGGTGCAAAGGAACTCGGAAAGGGAAGAGACCTGCAGTGCCAACCAGTAGGTGTTTGTGTAGGGAGAGGCATGTTGACCAGGTGTGTGGAGCTGCCCATCGCTGTCTGCCTGGCTGAAATCTGGTCTGCTGGCTGAGCTGCCCCAGCAGAGAGCTCCAAGAGCAGCGCTTCCACCCTCAAGCACTGTCCTGCTGCAAGTTCCTGTCCTACTGCCAGTTCCTTCCGTAGGGCCCCTGTCAGGAACCTTTGCTTGGAGTTCATGTTCTGTCACATTGGGAAAACTCAGGCAGGACATGTGCAGGTGGGCAGTGACAGAGCCTGGTTGGTAACTGTCAGGCAGAGTACATTCATATTCGTCGGAGCAAAATATTGTAATGTTCATAACATCCGTCGCGTTTGTGACTTAATTGCTGGCTGATGTCTTCTCAGTGTCTGAATTACTATGGTTACAGGAACAGCAGTACTGAATGGCATGCAGGGGAAGTTTGTGTCACTGCATCGCTGTGGGCCAGGACCTGAAGTGCAGCTCAGGTGCAGAGCTGCCCCTGGCACAGTGCAGTGCACTCCCTGATAGACAGAGTGGTTACATGGCACCTTGGCCTGGTCGTGTAATAAATGCTGCTGTGCATTAATTATGTAATAAAATCAGCACTGTTAATGTCCTTTCAACATAGTATTAATGCTTTTGAGTGCAAATGTGTAGCTCGAGCCTGTTTTTTCTCAAGCCACAGCTGTTACTCAGCTGCCATCCTTCCCTTGCACTGTGCCACAGCTTCCTTCCCTTGTGCTGGGCTGTCAGGCCAGAAGGTGGTTGGGGCCAGGGCTGCTGTGCTGTGATATTTGGTCAGTGCTAAGACAGTGGGGCCCATGTTCAATGTTACTCCCTGGTACAGAAATAGTGCTCATTGTCACTGGCTTCCAGTCACTGCTGGGGACGCAGACAGTTTCTCTTCCTCTTCTATTCTTCATTTTTAATGATCTTTTTTTCTAAACACTTGCTGCAGACTGGCTATAGAAAGATTTAGGACTTAACACATATGAAATAAAGCCAGCAGGGTTCTTGCCTGGAGTGTTGTGAATTAAGTGTTGATAACCTTTTAAACCTTTCTAATTTGCTTTAACATTTGTCACGTTATAGTAAGCTGTCTGTAGGCTGCAGAACACTGTATTTCACTAACTGCTCTCATCTTAGCAGTGTAATTGCTAGAAAAGGGCCTTGAATCTGTGAGTAAACTCCATTAGAAGTGTGTACTAGCACTGAGCTCTGCACTAACAGCACTGGAAAAGTGTTGGTGATGGCACCTCTTCTCAGATCGTTCCAAGGTTGTATTCTCTGTGAGGAGGCTTCTGAGGAAGTGAGGAGCATCTGGAGATGGACCTGGAAGTCATATGTGAAGAGCAAGCACCACCTCAGCTTGTTTTGATTTCACAGACAGACCTTTCTGAACACTTCACTGCCATTGATTAGCCAAGTTAACTATGTTTGCTTTTGCAACTATTTTCAAGGTGACATTTACCCGAGAGGAACAAAATGCTTTATTTAGAGGGGATGCATTTAAAGATAATCTTATTAATTATTTTACAACGTTTAAGCTGTTGAAGTGACTAGCTGTGATTATGGATGTTTTAGTGTGATTGTTTTTTCTGTCTTCTCCAATTAAAAAAAAAAAAAAGTTCCACAAAAGTCAGCTGAGTAGGCAGACTCATTGTTTCTCTTGGTAGTGTGTTTGACCGATACTCAACAGACACTGTTGGAAGTTGAGAGTTGATTCATATGAATTCTCAGTGTAGATAAGTCTAATACTTGTTGGAAGACTGTAATACATTTATATAAACATGGCAGTGAAGGCAGACTATGAGCTGCTGCTGTGTACCACTGGAACTTATGTGAACCTTTTTTCTTTTCAACTTTACAGTGAATCTCTTTCTGACTGGGAAAATAGAAAGTGCTGTTACCTCATTAGGTAAGATACACTTTTCTTATTTGTATTTACTGTTATTTTGAAGTTGTTAATGTTCTTTGGCTGTTTGAAGACTTGTTTAAGCAAAGCAGTATGACCTTTGTTTGAAAAAGGGTAACAGTGACATTTTAGGAAGCTTAGAACTTTTATATCTCGCTGGAGTGGTTATTGGACTCCGTCAGTGTCACTGTGCTTGAAAGAAATCTTAAGCTTGAGGCCAAGGTCACAGTATATGTTGATATGTTCCAGGGAAGATCTGTGTTTAGGAGATGTGCCTGGGAACATCGAGCTGGGGGCAGAGGCCCATTCCCAGAGGAGCTAAAACCAGGATGTTAAGAACATCTTGTGAGTCTTAGAGTGGAAATTCAATCAGAGTCCTGGCACTTAGTATAATTTCCTTCTCTGTAGTAGTACTGTGGCTTACTGACATTACTGGAGCAGTGTAATCAGAATCCTCTTAGTGATAAGGGTCCTCTTGTGCTTTTCAATCCACAGTTATGTTGGTAGGCATACTTTACCTCTAAAGATGTTACAACTTTTAAAACCCAATAACCAAATATGGGAAACAGGAAAAAAAGGAAATGAGAAAACACAAAAATATTTCTAAGGCAGTGCTTGATTAGCGTGGGAGTCTGAGTGTTCAAATCAACATGAAGTTTTGAGGAAAGATTTAAACTGGGAAAGGATAGTAATTTTATGATTAGGTGACTTCCTTAAGCTTAGTTTAGGGCAGCTTGGATGCGCCACATAAGGTGTGTGTTGTTTGCAGCACTGTATTTCCATTCTTCTATTACCAAAAGTCCAAAATGCAATCTGTGTCTCGATCTATTCTGCCTGGATTGTCCTTCGCTTCTGGTGGAGTTTGGCAAACCCTGACTGTGTGGTATTTCAGTTTACTAAGTGCAACTTGAGTGGCTGGCCTAGACTGGTACTACCACCTCAGTCTGAAATATGTAACACTTCTTCCAGCTGGGTTTGCTCTTTTCTAATGCTATCCTTCTGCTAGAAACAGGGTTGTAACATTTCACTTTTATTCCTTTAGTATGTGGAAAACCTTACAGTACTGTAGGCTTCATGATTTCTTATCCTGATACATATTTGAGTTACTCTGATTGCTGACATCGTAACTGGAGCAGTGTGAAAAATGATCATAAAAGGTCACTGCCATAATGCAGTTCCTGTCTTTCTTCTCTTCCCATGTGCTGGAGGATAACAGGTGAGAGCAGTGCAGTTGCATGGCAGATAATCCTGCTGGGAACCTTTTTGCAGGAGGTGTTCCTTAGCAGCCCTAATAAAAGTGGAGGGGGGCATTTGCCATCCTAAATGTATCCTGACAAAGCATCTATTAGAGACATATTTTTACAAGAAGGTGCAGTGGGGTTTCTCTTCAGAAAGCTTTCAGTGGCAGAAATAATGATTTCTGGTGAACACAGGTCAAACCATCATCTCAGCTGTATTTGTACCACACTTCAAACCATCAAAGCTGTCTCTGCTGGAAGGGAGCAGTCCTCCCACCGTGTCCTCTCCCCCTGCCTGAGGTGAGCAGGTTCTGCTTCTTGGTCCCACAAGGGTTCTGCCAGGTCAACGAGCTGTGTGCATGCTGGTGCTGGGGAGCAGCAGTCAGCTGCAGGTTGGATAAAATGAGGGGGAGCCTTCAGACTGTGGGAGTAAGGGATCTGTGCTAAACAGTGTGTGTGAGCACTCCTTGAGGGAGAATTCAGAGAACTCAGGGAGGGTGTTCTGCCAGCCCTGAGGTAGCTGCTAAGGAGGCATCTTAAACGTGAAGTTTTGAGAGAAAAGTCCTTGTGGCTTCTCTTAGTGTGGACCAAATGGTTGAGATGTACCCTCTGTGGCTAGGGTAGGCCCCAGGGCATCACAGAAGGGTGCAAAATGCAGGATTGATCTTGATGCTGGGGTCATCTAAAAATTTTATAGAATAGAACCATTAATGTTGGAAAAGACCACTAAGATCATCTAGTACAACCAACCATCCATCCATCCACCCATCCCTCTATGCCCGCTAACACGTCTGTCCGTACTACATCTGTCCTTTTCTTGAACACCTGTAGGGATGGTGGTTGCACCACTTCCCTGGTCAGCCTGTTCCAATGCATTGCCACTCTTTTGGAAAAGAAATATTTCCAAATACCAACCTGAGCCTCCCTTGATGCAACTTGAGGCTGTTAATTCTCATCCAATCATTATCTCTCATCCTGTTTATTCCTGCACAGCTTAGTAACCCTAAAACAAACTGTGCTGTCCTCTGGTGAAGCTCAGTATCTGTTGCAGTTGCTCTCCCAAAAAATGGGAGTAGTACCTGTGTGTAATGTTTTGAAAAATGTCTTGAAAGATTTTAGTAGCAAGAATTAGTGGCATATTTAACTGTCAGAAGGAATTTACTGCTGTTTGCAGTATAAGAAATCTGTTTGATCGTTACTGAAAGAGCCTCAATAAGATTTTTCTTCTTATCTTAGGATCATAGAATGCCTTAGATTGAAAGGAACCTCAGGGATCATCAAGTTCCAACCCTCCTGTTACAGGCAGGGCCACCAACCTCCAGATATGGTACTAGACCAGGTTGCCCAGGGCTCCATCCAACCTGATCTTGAGCTCCTCCGGGGATGGAGCATCCACAGCCTCTCTGGGCAGCCTGTTCCCGCACCTCACCACTCTCTCTTTGAAGAACTTCCCCCTGACATCTAATAAATCTTCTCTCCTTGAGCTTAATTCCATTCCCCCTTGTCCTATCACTGTCTACCCTTGTGAAAAGTTGATTCCCTTTCTGTTTATAATCCCCTTTTAAATACTGGGAGACTGCAGTGAGGTCTGACAGGGATCTCTTCTCCAGGCTGACCAACCCAGCACCCTCAGCTTTCTTGATGGAAACTCTGAACTCAAAGCTCTTCTGACATTGAAAGGTGTTTTTTTTTTTCTTTTTTTAATCTATAAAAGTTTAATCTTCAGAATTTATTTAAAAAACAAACAAAATATCATCTCAGTAAGATTTTTTGGGTTGGTTTGCTTGTCCAGGGATTGAGACACTCTTATAACCTCTTATATTATGCTTTTTAATGAAAAAGCCTCCAGGATGTGTGGAAAATGTAAGCCATTTTGGGCTTTTTGTAAATTGAGTTTTTGCTTTGCACATGTGTTTGTGTATAAGAGCACAAACAGTTCTTGCAGAAAAGTTATCACCACTCTTCTGGTGTGTTGTTGCTGATAAGACCATCATCCAGGAGCATGCTTTTCTATTTAGAGACTTCCCTTTTCCTTTAGGATGTTTTGGCAATTTGAGGCGGCTTTTATTTCCTTAAGGTTGATACTCAGTGTTGTGCTGAAGCCCAGCTTAGTAACACAGCACTGCTTGTAGGTATGTGGTTCTACAGACTTCACACAGGAATTAGGAAGGGAGCTGAGGCTCCTTTGTTGGCACTGGCAGTATGGTGGTGTGCTTCATGGTTTTTCTCTTTAGCATAGGTTTTTCTTTTGATGAGATTGTCATTTATACAGGTGAAAGAACAGCTGCTCGGAAGCAGCGCTTGAACAGTTCACCTTGTCTGCTAAACAGCAGTCAGTGTACAAGGGAAGAGTCAGAGGCAATCCTTAGGAAGGAGATCTGTTGGTCAATCACACGTGCTATAGTAATGAGTGCTGTCAAGAAATGAAAGGCATCCAAAGCACCTGGCAATTGAAGTGATGTTTGGGTAGGCAAGGTCGGATTTGTGTGTGTATGTGTGTCTCCTTCCAGTTTTCCGCAGTGGGCTCAGGGGGCTATGCACATACCCTTAAAACAGTGCACGCATGTTTTGGCAATGTTAAATAGGTTAGTGACCTGTTAGTTGAGCAGTCCTTGTAAGAGTGAAATAGTTCTCTTTTAATTTTGAATAAGGTAAGTCTGAAATGCTCGTTTTGTGGCAGAAGTGTAGAGCTGCTGCAGAGTAGTTGAGAAACAATGGCCATGGCCAAATGGGCTGCCCTAAGGGGCATTTAATGTCAGCACAGCCCTTACCTTCCTCATATCCTTAAATTTTCACTGCTACCATCATTCTGTTAAAATGGAAAGTCTTTTTCTTTCTTCTGTTCTTTTTCCTTGTCCCATGTTTGTAGCAGATGTGCAGTGTTAATAAGGAAAGGTGTTTCTCACTGAGAAACTTGTCACATTTCATTGGATTCACTGCTATGACTTAGGAAACCGTGTTGCTGCAAAAGGAAACCTCCTAGTGATATTACTTCAGAAATTGTGGATGTGCCACATAGGTTTTGCCCAGGTTTTGTAAATACTTCCTAGAGCTCAGAGGAAAGTATTGGGGAAATTCTCTGCTAAACTGCAGTGATGAATGTGAGTGAAGGTGTGTGCAGGGAGTCAGCACTATGTCACTGGGAGCCTCTCAGCACATGAGCTCTAATCAGCTTTGTGTAAGTGATGGGTTTGCTCTCTGTGCTGGTGCATTTCTTGTCAATGCAGGCTATTAATCCAGAGCAAGGGTTGGTACAAGGGGAACAGAAATGTTTGTGAGGCTTTGCAGGAAGCCTCTGGATAGTGTTGTGTGCTGTGTTTGTTCTGTATGCGCATTGTTTCCTTCCCATTGAGAAGTTTCAGTAACTTGGCAGTAGGACATGCACTTCCCTGTTTCTCTTGCACAGCTGCTCGCCTTGGGTCCTCGCTTGCTGCTGTGGTGTATTTATGCAGTGATATGTGCGTGGAGGAGCACATCTCAAGGCCTGGGTAGGCTGCTTTGGTGTGGGTAATGAAACATGTTGAGAGCCTGAGCTGACAAGTCCTGTCAATCTTACATTTGCTTTCTTGTTTCTGTAACCACATCTCTGTATTTTGTCAGTGTTCAGTGTGGAGGCTCTGTTATTAGAAATGTGCCAACAAAGGTTTCCTTGTATTTTAGTAACTGCTTCACTACAAAATATTTGCTTGGAAAATAGATGTTTACTTGTATTCATGTGTTTGGGAAGTTCTTGTGGTTGTTGAAACTAGTAGGAGTTGTGTACACGTGTTTCAGTGGAATGCTCTGTTTGCCTCAGGTAAGCTGCTCACCTTGAGCTTTGTATTCCCATGGCTGTCAGTTGAGAAGTGCTTGCTGTGGACAAAGGGCTGAGCACCAGCCCTGGTTTTCCATGGATGCTGCAGGCTGGGCTCTGTGGGAGCCCTGCAGTGCCAGCATCCGTGTGGCTCTAAACCCAAAACTGTGCATCTGTGCCTGACTGTAAGCAATGCTGCAAGTCTGTGACATATATCACAGTATGCTTACCTTAAAGTGTAGACTTTCTTTTTGTTTTTCCCTTCATTGCCATCTTTATAAGCTGGGAGAAGTAAAACTTGTCAAAAATGGGAATGTTCAGCTGTAATCCAGAAGTCATGCTCCAGATAGTCATCTGATTTAAAAATAGTTTTAAATATGTATTTGGAGAGTGTTCAGAATAGCTTTTGCATTACAGAGAATTTCCTCTCTCGTAGTCTGCTGAGAGTACATCTTCCCAGCAGAACAGCTTTCCCACTTGTCCTTGGAGCAGTTCACTTTCATTTTTGAATTGCTTAATTACTAATTATAAGTATTTGATGCAGCTTTGATTGGCCTGCAGCTTTCCATTGGAAGATCTGAAAAGGCTTTGAAAGTAACGAGCTTTCCCTTAGCAGAAAGTTTCTCTTATCTGTGAGAGTTCAGGAGGAATTTGGAGTACTCAGGAATTTTCATTGAAAACATTTGATGGCGAAGTCCAGTTAACTTTTTGCCTTCTTTTGTTGGTTTAACCATGATGCTCTTCGGGTCTGCCATACGGTTAGGAGAGGGAACATATCCAGGAACAGGTTGTGGCAAAATGGGCTTCTAGGTACTTTGCACTGAATATGGATCTTCTCCAGTTGGTGAGTGTCAGTCACATCCAGGCTTTGGGCAGCTGGTATGGTGAATTTCTGTGTTACATCCTCCCTTGCAGATCTGTGCCAGCGATATTGCTTGTAGCCTTTGGTAAATTCATACAAGGTTATGATCGTCTGCAGTTCAGGTGGATGCTTTAATTAAAAACTGGGCAGGGAAGAAAGCAATAAGAGGATGACTTTCATTTGTCTGCAATCCTCAGCAATTGATGAAAGCTCTTGTATCTAATGTGAGTTGTTGATTAGGCAAAGCATTAACAATATTTTTTCTCTCTTATTAACAGTTGCTTGCAGTGGAGAACTTGAACAGCACACAGAGAGACGGGGAGTCATCTATAGTCCTTCCTGGCCACGAAACTATCCTCCAGCAGTGAACTGCAGCTGGTATATTCAAGGAGATCGTGGAGACATGATAACAATCAGGTATGGTTTGTGATACTCTGTGGGAATAATGGGTTGTTTTGCTGAAATGAAGCTGTATGTTTTGATCTGATATAACAATATTGAACTGTTTGTCAGAGCTACCAAATGGTTGAAGGGATGGACAGTAAATTTGGTCATACTGGAGCATGGGTTGCAGGTTGGGCACCTGCATTTCAGAAATATTCTGCTCTCTTATTTCTGTAGTTTACTTCTGACATCTATGAAGATATATGCAGGTCACTTGTAGTCTGTTAGTGTTTTTGTCTTCATAATACCTGTGAGATTTCATCTACCTTTGATAGATGATGAGGTGGAAAACGGTGTTATATTTACTCAAATTGAAGTTTCCTTTCTCTTAATTGCCTATAAATAGGAATATAGGGATAGGTGAATTCTGTAGAACCTGGAGGAGTCTCGGTAGGATACTTAGGTTTCTTGGAGCAAAGGTGGCTTTGTCTATAATGTCCTGAAATGATGTTACACTTAATTGACAGGTGAAGGTAATCATTTCTTATTGACACTTGTTAAATGAAAGACACACGCTTTTTTATGTAACTTTTATTTCTAACAGAATTAAATAATAATTAGTATTTGTAGCACAATTTCAGGTAATAAAACTGCTCAGAAAAGACTGCAATATATTATGAATGGTTTAGTAAGGATTTTTAGCCTGTAATATCAGCTTAGTGTGAATTTAATTAATTTCTCTTAGCTAATTGTAGTATCCTTCTCAATCCAAGAACTGCTTATTTAAAAAAAGAAAAGAAAACAGCAAACAGGGAAAGTTTTTTGGTTTTTTTTTAGTACTGTTGTATTTGACACCATCTGCTCATTCTTTGCTCAGCTGCTTAAAAGGACTGCAAACCACTTCAGCTGCAGATGCTCAGCAATTAAAAACAAATCTGCCACAGATGGAATAATAGGAGGGCTCCACCATCCCTAGTTCAAAATAGGATGTACTCTTCAAAAGTAAGGAAGCAGATACCTGCCAACATTTGGGCACCGTAAATAGAAACATGCTTTTAAATCCCATTAAATTATATTGGACTTGGGGAATTTGTTTCGAAGCAGAGATTATTGGAAGCTCTGAGAAAGTGTATAAATGAGACCCAGGACTTGGCTCTGGAGAATAGTACTGCAGTTTGTGCTGTGAAAACATCTTAGAGCTCCTAGTTAGGATTCTCTTTCACAAGTATGAATGTAATGGAAGATAAAGAATTGAAGGAAAGTGGAATGAGGAAACCAGTAACAGTGTGTACACAGCTTGAATGTGTGCATTAAGGATAGTTTTGAAAGATTTCTTTCTAATGGGTTTGTTTTCTGTCACTGGATACAAAGCCATATCCTGCCCTCATCTGCACATGCAAACAATGGGGAGCTGTGTGTTTACATCCTAGGAAGTAGTTTGCCTTGTGGGTAGCAGGCGTGTTGTAGTGCTACATCTGACTATAAATGTCCTTGGAATGATTCACTGCAGTGTAGAAAATACAAAATGTTACAGCATCTGAGGATTTCTGTAGAAGATTGTAGCCCTTGTAACGTCAAAGATGTAAAAGTAGCAGCTGACTTTGCCTATGCCATGCCAACCTAGGAAACTGGAAAGCAGGGTTCAAATACAAACATTTTTTCCTCTTGACAGTGGGGTATGTTGTCCTAGCAGCGTGCTGACAGGGGCATAAAAATATTCCAAGGAAAATAAAAAATAAAATTAAAAAACATAATTCTTATGATGAGATCTAGTTTTGAATGGATTTAGAAAGCAAAACAAAAACAGAAACATCACAACCTTTGTGTTACGTTGTACTGAAAGCATTTTCTTTGATCTTGAATTCTCATTGATGGTATGACAGCAGTGTTATGTAAGTAGCACATTTGGCATACAGCAGGAGTCATCAAGGGATAAAATTGCAACTGAAAGTAGTTTGGATTTCTAAAACGTGCAGTCGGTGGTCATTTTTTTTGTAAATCCATTATTCAGCAGCTTTTAATAGAACAGTGCACAGACTTACACGTGGATGTGACGTGCTGTCTCCTGTGGATGTGTCCTTTCAAAGCTTGGTTTTGATATCTACCTTTCATATTTGTGTTGATTATCTTCATATCCTCACATTTCCACACTTATTGTTTTGCTGTATAGTTTACTTTTTAGCAGTCTTTGGGGGAATCTTCACAAGAATGGGAAGTATGTTTTTCCTGCTTATTGGTTATGCATGTTTCCATCCTTTCTTTCAAGTTTGTTTCTGATAGAATCATGCTGTTGAGACCTGGGAACAAGTGTTCAGCTGCTGTTTCCCAGGATTATGTTGTCACCTGATTTTCAGATAATGTGTCAGTGAGTTATTGTTTTGGAAACTACTTGTGTTTTTTTTTTTTCCTCTCAATTTCTCTCTTTTTAGGTCTTATTTTCATAGAATACAACGTATAAGTCCTGTAAGATCAGAGAGATGTCAAACCCTGTAACTATTTTTTTGCACCATCCTTTACAGGCTGAATTTGTTTGTTTCCTCCTACCTGAGGAAAAGATAAAGATTCTTTTTATTTGTCAGTTGCCTTTATCAGATTGTTGCAGTTCTCCCTGATGTGGGGACAGTATAAATATTTGTATTTTATTATAGGAATTAATGGGACAAAGTAAAATGTTCTCCACGCTCAGGATAAGAGGGTTGAGAAGTTCTTTACTTAGTGACCCTCTCAAGTTTGTTATTAATCAATGGAGCTTCATTGGCTTTCACTTCAGTGGTTTGTGTCACTGGTTTGGGAGGGGAAAAGAAAAGGTACCATCCCAGCTTCAGATTCTGAATAAAGCTGAGGCGTGTCTGTGTCAGGACTTGCTGGTATGTATTTGTATGACAAATTCAAGGAACCATTTTGTAATATATTTACTGAACTCACAGTGATTCAGAATTTGACATTAACTGGAAAAACTAGTAATAACCATATATTTAATTAAGTTTCTTGTGCTTTTGAGAAACCAGCCATATCCTCTACCTAACATTGCAGGGTTGGTGCTTGGAAGCGGGGAGCAGAACAGAGGTTTCCTGACTTGAAGGTCCTTGTGCTTCAGTGGGTAAACAGAAGTTTTTAATGAGCCAATTAAGTCATCAGTTGTTAGCAATCTGCACTTGCTGTGAGAAGCTGGCAAATAGAATTAACTTTTCTTGCTTAATTGGCCACTCTGATTTATTTTGGGACTGTGCTCTACTAATTTACCCATAATATTTATTCTCCAAATTTAATGACTTTGGAGGACCAGATTGGACATTTTTTTAATTCTTACTTTCATTCAGGTTTTACATCTGCTGGGTCTCAAGCATTTAACCATTCTTGTTCATATTCACAATCATCCCATGCTTATCTTTTTACAGTTAAGATTGTTTTTCCCAGCTTTAAATCTGTATTTGGTTGTGCTTAAATTGCACAGAGGGTTGTAGGGAATTCCTCTCATTATTTATACAAGTGCTTTTTTTTTTTTTTTTTTTAATATAGTGGCTACTGCTCTTTCCAGTGCAGATGCCAAAAATCTCTAGTAAGGATTAGTTTTGCAGGTAGTCTGTTTTTCTTAATTACAGAGTGCAGATGACTGTTTATAAGTTGGTTTAGAGAAGTTCTCTCCAGGAATTTACAAATACTTAACAGTTAATAGGTGAATATTGCTGTAGGTTACTGTTGCTTTGAGTAGTGTTACAGGCTAGATCTGATCACAACCAATCCTGTAATTCCCTGCAAGTTCCTAGAGTCCTGCTCTGGATTGTTGGAGTGCTGGAGGTAACCTGTTTACAATAACATACCACTTGAAGAAGAGTGAGGTGATTTCACCTATTTCTGCAGCATTCTGTAAAAGACAACATTTTTCCATTCCCACTGAGTTGTTCTGATACTTGGGATTTGAGTGCTCCCAGCGTCTAATTGACTGTTACTGTACTTTTGTATGCTATTATTATTATTTTAAAAGGAATTAGCAGTGGAAGGGATGTTCTCCCCTACTTACACTCTGTACTGCTGGGCTGATCCTTTTGGCAGAAAAATTTGTATTCCAGTTTGAGGAAGTTCAGGTGAATGAGTAAATGTCCCCATGCTCAATTTTGTGGATAGTAGGATTAAATTATTCTTCAGAAGACTACAACAGCAACACTAGATCTAATTACAGTTGATGAAAGCAGTGAAGTAGTGGAGGTTGAATGCCCTATTCAGAACTCCTAGGTAAAATAAATCAGTAGGCTATTTAATGTCAGATCAATATGGCAGAAGCATTTTTGTACAAGCCTCGTTGTAAATGGATTGTAAAGTGAAAACCAGTTTTCTGTATTTATACATGCACGTGGATGTATATGTGTTATTTCATATTTTAGTATGAGTTGTTTCTTGTGAGGTTGACTGAAAGTCCGTTCAAATATATCATATCTTTGGTCTTGAGGGAGATTACTATCAATTTAGATGGGAAAAAATGTGCTTCCATTGACAGCGATATAATGTAAAAGGATGCTTGTTGAAAGTTGTTACAGTGTAACAATACCTTAATCAAAGCAAAATTTGTTTAAATTGTAGTCTGCATGAAATATAACACAATTGTTTTGACTTTGCTTTTGCCTTCAGAAGAAATTTTGTAACTGCTATGGTAGAACACTTACATTTTGATAAACAGTTTCTCTGAGTGGTGTTTCAAACTTTCAGGCACCAGAATGTGGTTGAGGTGCTTCTCGCTTGTCAGAGTTTGTTCTTGTGAATGCTCTTTATCTCCCTTTTCTGAATACTGAGGCAGTTGCTTCAGTAGCTCATGCATCGCAGTGAGGCATTGTGTGCTGGTGTGCTCAGGGAGGCTGTTAAATGTGAGTCCTTCTTTCAAGTATATTCTGCTTCACCACTCATGTAGTTGGATGGCATTGTGTCTAACGCTTGTGGAGAAGTGTAGGATTCTGTTCTGAGTCTCAGATTCACAGCTGATACTCAGGAAAATCAGTTATCCTCTGTATGTTTCTGCTTTGAAAGGTGCGACTGAAGTTTCTTCATCCTCACCTCTTCTCCACCCTTTATTATGAATGATCCTCCCTTTATTGGTAGTGCACAATATAACATATATTGGTAATTATCTACAAATACAGGCTAGATTGCTCATTTGCCAAAGAGTGTGCAAACCAAGCATGAGTCCAGTTGAATTTTTCTCTTCTATTTTTTTTTTGCGAATCTTGGAAGTGTTAGAACTTTTCCTCTAGGAAAGCAAACAAACGAACAAAAAAAACCAACCACATTCTTGTGTAGAATGCAGAGAACTCCCTATATAGCCATGTTCTCCTTGGAATCTGTGTAACAGCACTGATGGGAGAGTTACCTGTATGAGCAAAATTAACTCTTTTCAATGCAGCAGAGAAAGTGAGCGGGCTTTGAGACCTGGCTGCAGTGCTGGGAGCTGGGCAGGATAGGAAAACAAATTGCTCAGCTCTAAAAGGTTGTTCTGTAAGATACATCTAAAATCTCCATAGAAATGAGTTAAAAGATGTTGTAAATGATCTCATTTGTTTCACACAACCATGAGTTTATCTGGTTATTTTTCTCCCCCTCTGCTCCCAAATTCTGAGCTTCTGTTACTTATATAGTGACTACTTCTGTTACAAATGCTGGGTGGATGGCTATTTCCAATAATTACCATGAAAATTCTTTGTGACGAGAAAAAACTACAAATAATTTTCCAAGTAGATGACAGAAACTCTTCTTGGTGTCTGATATCTAAGAAAAAGAAAGAGAAACCAATGTTGTAGCTCAGTAATGCTGTCTCAGATCTCTCACAACAGACTTCACATGGAGCCAGCAGTTTCATAGCTGCTGAGTTTGCAACTCCTTTTCACTCTGTAGTGCCTGGTCATTGTATGCTTGGTCATTAAGAAGTTTTTGTAGAACACCTGGGACAAAAATTCTTTGCATGGTTTGATATGTAATTTTTTTATTCTGACTTCAGGTTCATGTAAAACTCCCTTGCAAAATAGGCTGTTTTCAAAAGCTTGACGAGATCACTTACGTAACAAAGAACTTGGTGCTGTGGGATATTTCTTCCTAGCTGGACTGATATGTGGAGCATAACAGGAAAAAAAGTTAGAAAAGAGGAGGGACGTGTTTGTTTCCAACAAGTTGTTGAACACCTTTTAATTTCAATTTTAATTTAACGTTTTCAGGGCTCTCTTATTTTTCATTCTCATCTTGAAAACTCTGTAGAAAAAATTTATCAAGTCAGTACATTTGGCAGAACTCTGGAGTGTGTGTAGGCTTGAACTGCCTCTAAAATGATTGTCTGGTTTACAAAGTTGCTGCTCTTTCACCTTCAAAGAGCAAGATCTGGCAGACTTCTGCAGCCTTTTGTAAATACACTGTGGTATCAGAAAATTATCTTCCATTTATCTTTTTTGAATAGTTCTTCCTCTGTTTCTGAGAAGTCCTTTGTGGAAGGAGGTTCCTATTTCATAGCAGTTTTTCAGGCTTTCTGACTTTTTCTGTTCAGGTGTTTGCATGGAGTATACACAGGCTTCTACCAAGTTAATTGTGTGTAGCTGAGGTATGTGAAAGAGGAACACAATACATTTCTAAGCCTCCTGAACAATGTTCCCTTTCACAATGAGGAGTGCTTCTTCCTACAGAGATGTTGTCACTACAGATTACTGAATGCAAATGTAATCTGTTTCATCAGTGTGAACAAACTGCCAGTGTGGTTCCTGAGCTCCAGGTTAGGAAGTGTTATTTGGATGTGTTCAGTGTTCTGCAAACAGCTGGGACACCTCTTTGCCGTAGGTAAGCTGCTGTTGGATAGCCATTGGCCTTGGGTCAGCAGGAGAGCTGGATGTTTGACTGTGAAAGGTTATAAGCTCATTTGCTCTGCATTTGCATTCCCAGAAAGGAAATGTGTTATTCTTTGAACTAAGAAATCACACAGTTAGAGAGACTTGATGTTCCATTTCCCTTATTGCTGTTCTTGACTTACCCTCTCCCTGCTTATCCCCAGCTTGAGAAATAGGTTTTTTTTTCTTGCTTCTCTGTCCCCTTAGGGTTCTTTGTATCACTTCCTATTGTTCTTATTCCAGTACAATAGTTTCCAATCTCATGCCATCTTTTAATAGCTTCTAAGGTTGGAAAAGAGTGTTAAAATCATTTATTATGCTCCCATATAATGTTTTTTGCTATTTTTTCTTTTACTCAGATCTAAGTTTTAGGAAGTAGTTTTGCTTGCAGGCTCTGAATAAAAGATTTGTTTCAGCCTTTGGAGCTACTTGGCATGCTGTTTATACCAGTGAGATGGGTGCTTTTCCAAATTGGGATAATTTGAGTGCTATGTTTATATGTACTCAAGGTACTGGAGATGGTTCATTATCTTTGAATGTGATCTCTTTATGTCAGCTTTGCTTGTGCAGAAACTCAACTGCTACAGTCTGTTTTTTTTTTTTTNNTTTTTTTTTTTTTTTTTTTTCTGTTTGACTGATGCAGATAAATATCTTTTATTACTTTTGTTTTCTTTTGTTCATAACAGTTTTAAGAACTTCGATTTGGAAGAATCTCAGAAGTGTGCAGTAGATTGGTTGATGATTGGCCCATCTTCCAAGAGAGAGGAATACAAAGTGTGTGGATCTTCCATACCTCCATCTTTCATCTCTGCAAGGGATCATGTTTGGATATTTTTTCACTCGGATGCATCAAGCTCAGGACAGTCTCAGGGATTTCGCCTTTCTTATATTAGAGGTAAAACCTTACAATTTTACTGGCTTTGCTTACACTAGTAAAACATGAAGGCGGTAGTGGTTTTTGATGACAAAAGTCTTGGGACCAGTCTTGATTTCTAAGCTGTTAGTGTGGTAACACTGATATTTTTTCCAACTTGCTTCTTAATGGTTTTCCTGTATTTTATTGGCCTGACCTATTGTCTTGTGACATGCAGTGAGGGTAGATATTAAAATGTGACATTGAGTGGTTATGAAAGTTTTGATACTGACTTTTTTTCTACTTGTCCTTTTTCGCAGGAAAGATCGGTCAGGCTGCGTGTCAGTCAGATGAATTCCATTGTGCAAATGGAAAGTGTATTCCCAGTACTTGGAAATGTAATTCCATGGATGAGTGTGGGGATAACTCAGATGAGAGAAACTGCACTGTCCCTCCAACAGAGCCTCCATCCAGCATCTGTCCCTCAGGAACATTCCAGTGCAGTGTAGCCCGCTCCACCAAGTGCTTGATGAACGAGCTGAGGTGTAATTCAGTTAAAGACTGCAGTGATGGTTCGGATGAAGATAATTGTCCTGATCTTTCCTGTGGCAAAAAGCTGGGAAATTTTTATGGATCTTTTGCTTCACCTGACTTATTCCGTGCTGATCACAGCAAATCAGACCTTCGTTGCACATGGTATGTGGATACACAGGATAATCGACACGTTCTGTTGCAGCTTGATTTGCAGTTAGGCTACAATGACTACGTAAAGGTGTATGATGGCATTGAAGAGAGAGGCGATAAATTACTGCAAACATTTTCGTTTCACAACAACAGGCATCCAGTGAGCGTGGAGTCATCAAAGGGCCAACTCACTGTCTCATACCATGCTCGCTCAAAGAGCACTGGCCATGGGTTCAACGCAACCTACCAGGTGAAAGGTTATTGCCTTCCTTGGGAGCACCCCTGTGGAAGCGATGAGGAGTGTTTCACAGATAAACAGCATTGTGATGGCTGGTGGCACTGTCCAAATGGCAAGGATGAGGAGAACTGTCCAGCTTGCCAGAAGAATGAATACCCATGTGAAGGAAACAGTGGGCTTTGCTACTCAATACTTGACCGCTGTAATAACCAGAAGAACTGCCCAGATGGCTCAGATGAAAAAAACTGCTTTACTTGCCAACCAGGGAACTTCCACTGTGGCACAAATCTGTGCATCTTTGAGACTTGGCGCTGTGATGGCCAAGAAGACTGCCAAGATGGAAGTGATGAGCACAACTGCCTGGTGATCGTTCCCAGGAAGGTCATCACAGCTGCTCTGATCGGGAGTCTTGTGTGTGGCCTGCTGCTGGTGATAGCACTGGGTTGTGCATTTAAATTATATTCTCTGAGGACCAGAGAATACAGGTACATAAAACCATCCTGTTTTTATCGATGCTTTAGTAGCTGAATGTGTATTCCTTTGCTTGAATGAGGAAAAAAGTAAATTGTTAACAAGGAAATTTGGAAAATGCTGTGAAATTTATGATAATTAAGTAGTGCTCACTGCACTAGGCTTAGAGAAGAGTAGTCAGGATTTTCAGAGGTAGGAAAGATGTCAACTTTTCTGTGATCTATGGAAAACACACATCTATTGTGTAGCCAGGCAGAACCTGAATCTAACAAATAGCAAAACTGTTCTGAGAAATCTCCTTTCTGTGCCTGTGCTTTGTATGTTTGCGCAACTGGGGTAGTGCCCTTTTGGAGAAAGTCATTAAAGGCTTTCTTGTGTCTGTCTCTTGTCATACACACCAGCTTTGTGTCATGCTGGTGACATCCGTGTTTTGAGCACCTTCTGCTTTATGTTCTCACATGATCAAATCTGAAGGAGCTGGAAAAAAAGGCTGACATGTTGTGCTCTGGGAGCCCTTGTGCCTTGGTTCTGGCAGGACAGCTGCAGGGCCTGCCCACGGTGTGTGCCTCTTCCAGGGCTTAATGTTGTACCCTCCAAAAATATGCAGAACAAGTTAATGCTTTCGTTGTGTATGTTGGCCTATTGGAAAACATTCAGTTACTACAGAGTCCAAACCCAGGGTCTGGATTTGCTGATTTGATTCACTGTTACTGTTACTCATCAGGACACTACAATAAACAAAATGAGTCTTTTCACAGAGCCTTGGTAAAGATTTGCCTTTTTGCTGCTAGTTTGAAACCCTCTGCACTTTGTGTGTTAATGTGAGACAAGGCAGGGCAAACTGACTGCTAGGTCTCTCTGGTTCTGTTCCCAGAGCATTTGAGACCCAGATGACACGACTTGAGGCAGAATTTGTGCGGCGGGAAGCTCCACCTTCCTATGGGCAGCTGATTGCACAAGGACTGATCCCCCCAGTTGAAGACTTCCCCGTTTACAACGCATCACAAGTATGGTGACATGGGTGCTGATGAATCTAATAGCATTCAGACTACTACAAGTTAAAATTGATCTGGAACCGGGTTCTTTCTGTAGCAGTGAAGCTGTGCTAACTATATGGAAATGCTTTTACTAAAATATATATGTTTTACTTTGAGCTGTAGAATCATAGTTGTGTATCTTGGTGCTGTGGATAGTTTTGAACACATGAGATCTGTTTACTAGGGAACTGCAGTCAGAAAAAACACATGCTGTTTTGCTGTATTTCCAGATAGAATGAACAGAGACAGAGGAAGTAATTTTTTTTTTTAAAGACTTTCCAAGCTGAAACTGTAATGTCTGAAGTGATAAGAAAGTAGGTCTCTAGCAATATTTTTTGGGAAATTCTAGGATTAAGTTTTATTTACAGATACATTACACTGGCAAGCCATTAATTCATACTGATATTTTACTGTTGAGTTCTCAAAAATCTCTCTCAGACTGTTAAAATTATCCCACTGTGGTACAGTTCTGAGTGTGATAAAGCTCTTGTAGCCTGTTACTCAGGTACAGCGGTACTGTACATTTGCCTTTCTCCTCTGTTACCAGGTTTTGAGGATCCTCTGCTATTGCTGATGGCAGAGGACTTGGGGTCTGTAGTCTATTCTTTGGTGGTGATCTGATAGACGATGTTTGCCCAGCAAGATGCTTCACAAGAACAGATCAAACTTATTACAGAACGCTCTGTAATATTTTTTGAATTTCTGAATATTTCTGAATTCTCTTAAAAGGGAGATCTTAGTGAGCAAGCAATGGGAGGAGTCTTTTGAATGTGTGCTAAATCAATTACATCTGTGTGACAGGCCTCTGTGCTGCAGAACATCCGAACAGCTATGAGGAGGCAGATGAGACGTCACTCGTCACGACGAGGCTCGTCTCGGCGGCGCCTTGGCCGGCTCTGGAACAGACTCTTCCACCGACCTCGGGCGAGAGGACAGATCCCACTCCTGACACCTGCCAGGACTTCGCAGACAACGTTGGGTGATGGAATCATCAACCATGCTGATGGGGCTATTAGGAGCCCCCTGCCTTCACCTGAAGGACCTAGTTTAGAGGCAGATGCCCATGCCAGTGGCCAACAGGAAGCTGGATGTAGCAGCTTGCAGCCAGAGACTGAAATCACAGAGCCATCACCTTCGAATGTCTTAGAGAACACTTGCACAGCTGCACAAGCAGAGCCTGAGTCTGGACATGCTGATAAATCTTTAGGTGCTGAGACAACAGGCAGTGAGCTCAAGCAGCCCAGTAAAGTGGAATCAGGAAAGGCTTTCAGAGATCCTTTGTCTGAAAGTGTCACAGAAACGATCCGTGAAGGGTCAGCATCCAGAAGGACTGTCCCAGCGGGCAGTGATTTGAGTAGAAGTAATCCACCGAGTGAAGAGCCATGTAGGTTATCCTTAAAAAAGTGGGAGTCTGCTTATTCAGACAGCCCCATGAATGTTAATATCCAAGTGGATGGACAAAACCCGTGTTGCCCTAACTCTCATCAGGAGGAGTCTTTGGGTATTCATGCAGCCTGTTGCCATTCTGTGGAAGTGCCAATGTTAGAGTCCTCTTCTCCCCTCTCTGAAATCAATACAAGTGATGATGAGTCTTTACTTGTTTGCTAGTAGAAGCTTTTGTTTTGACCCTGTAAATTTTGTAATTCCATTGTTTATATGACTGTGCACTTTGATTTTAGGTAGTTTGTGCTCTCAACTTTGCCCATGAAAACCAGTGTGCTTTAATCCCCAGGGAGTACAGTGCAGGACTAAATGGGAGAAGTTTTTCTTTGTTGCTATTCCTGAAACTCCAATGGGGCAGTAGGCCAGTACGTGATGTCAGGGACTAGGAGAGCAAGAATGTGTCATTGTAGTAAGGAGCCACCTCCCTTGTTCATTTCTTCTGTGCTTTGTTTACTTTCCGTTCAGGGAATTTGTACTTCTTTACTTTTCAAGTGGTCTTACAGAAATTAACACTGTCGGAACTTGGGGCAGGCACCAATTGTGACTGTGAGTACCAGTCTAGAAATAACATTGTCCTTTTAGGCATTGTTATTTAACTAAAATTTAATAATTAAGTATCATTAGAAATGTTGGGAGGAAATAAAATCCTTTGTAGTGCCCTAATTTCTAGAAGTTGTTTGCTTCCTTTGTCCCCTTCAGAAATGTTTTGATGGCTGTGTATATCTCGAAACATCCACTAGAACCAAAGTTTCTGTATAGAGTGTGCAGAATATTCCTGTCTGCAATGGCATTGTAGGAAGGGATCAGCAATGTTCAATACAAGTGAAATGCGTTTGCAACAGTATTTTTTCTGTTATATATTACTCTTTTCAAAGTGATGTTGCAAAGGTTGAAGAATTGCTTCCTGTCTTTCTGTCTTTTTCCTCTCCTCCCTTCTGATTTCAGGGACTTTTATGATTACACCACTTTGGTTGTGCTCTGAAGGTTTCTGAGGCTCCACAGCTGACTGCAGTAGGAAGCACTGAGCACTTGGTAACTGTCAGGATTGGACTCTTTATTTTCTAATGAAATTTACGTCACAGGTTTGCTTACAAATCTGCTATCTAGGTGCAGCTTTTTTGAAACTTTTTTTCTAGACAATTTTAGGGGTTTGCATTTACTTTCTGTTGAGCACTGAAGAAGGACAGTGCCAGTTTCAAAGCTGACATTGTGAAAGTTGTATACTGTTTTAAACTAGTGACTTCTTTTTTGTTTTTATTTTAGCGTGCAATTAGAAGCAAGCAAGTTATTTACGTGGAAAGAAGGTGATATTTCTTAAACAGGAGTGACCTGGTGCAGAATCACAGCTGGTTATGGTCTGATAGTTTGGCCCTGCTGCGATGAATAGGATGGTGCCATGAACCAGCATGGGCCAAGCTCCCCCGTGCCCTTTTAGGAGTTCTGCTTCAGTCCCCTGATGAGGCAGTAAGAAACTAACATGCTACATACAGAAATTAATAAAGAAGTTATCTCAGCTGCTCCTCTGTAAGTATCCAAGTGCTGTGATGCTGTTTAATGCTGTAGGAATTCAAGTTGCCTGAAGTTATTAACTGGTAACTTGAATTTGTAAAGCTGGGGTGAAGTTGGGTGTTTGTAGAAGTGGGGTTTGCCATCTGCAGCCCCTCCTGGCTGCAAAGGCACACTTGCTTTTGCAGTGAACAGCTTACATCAAAGTGCCAAGGATGTGCCCTGAATCTTTGGCTAGGATTCCTTTTGGGAGTGCTTTAAATAAATGAGGAGTAAGACTTCAGCTTTACTGAAATGCAATATGGGAGAATTATTTTAAAATTACTTTTTTGTTTTCAGTTGCAAATTGGTTTCATAGTGTGTTTTCCAGAAGATTCAAAGTCTGTAAGAGCGTAGAAAGGATTGTAGCAAAATGCATAACAAGCAAGAGTCACAGTTACATTAAGTAAGTACTACTCACTCATTTCTTTCCAAGTGCTTTTGTGATCAGAATTCATTTCATCAAAGGAAATGAAGCTTTGGAAGAAATATTAATTTCATAGCATTTGTAAATATTTTAGGTACATTCCACTTTTGTCACATACTGTAGTCAGCACACTGCCAGGGTTGTTTGCATTGAAGGCTGCAGGTTTTAGTGTCGTCTTTTTTTCCTGAAGGTAATTTTAATTACTTTGAAATTTTATTTGTAAATCAGTAAGATTATTCTTAATGGAGAGGAGGATTGTTTCAGAGTTAATACTGTGATGATATGAAGGATTTTCAGACTATGTGTATATTTAATTCTCTTACAGAAATGGATTACTTTAGAAAAATAATTTTTATCATACTATGCCTTAAATTATCATCACTGTAAGGCTCTGGAGGTTGAAATATGTTGAAATATTGGAGTTGAAATATATACTTCAAATTGCTGCAATATTCTGGGGACAACCCTGAACTGTATTTTCTTTTAAGATGTGTAACTTAACATAATTTCTTCCATACATAATTTGTGTTTTGTGTACTGATCCATTTGGTAACTCAGCCGAAATTTCAGTGAGGAGGTTTTATATTTAGAAGCTGACAAAAATCCAGGTTAATGAAAATTTGATGCTTGAAGCATACAGAAATATGCACAGCCATCACTGCTGGGATTTATAGCCTTGCATAAATGAGACATACAAGCCTGGTGCTTTTGTAGACACTTAAGTTTTGTATTCTGCAACAGAGTATTCTCTCCTAGCTTCCATAGTCCATTCCTTGGAGGAGAGAGTCAGTTTTGCAGAAAAACCTGAACATGCGTGCTGTGGGCACAAACAAATGTGTTGAAATGTTGATATGTAAAGGAAACCTGTCTGCCTTAGTATATGCCTACCCCTCCTTTCTCCACCACTTGTAAGCATTAAGCAGAGAATCAACTGTCATTAAAACTCACCCAGCTTCTGTTCCTCACAAGCTGCCTCCTTATATTCAGAACTTACTAAAAAAAAATTGTGGGGAACTGCTACTATGCCAGAAGTGTGAACAGGAAAATCTCATTCTTTGCTCAGTGGAAAATAAAATCACACTTCAATGACTATATAACCTAATGGGTTAATAAGTTTATCTTTTAAAAATTATTTTAATTATGCTTTTCTGCATTCTTTAAACATTTTCGTAAAAGGGAAAAAGTATTCAAGATTCAAAACAAAACAACACCAAAAAACCCTACAAAACTCCACCATCCGGTCTCCCTAAAAAATAGCTTCCTAAAAAGAATTATGAATAGAGAGGAATACTTAAGCCTTTCCCTGATCTAAGAAGAAGGAAATCTCACAAACAGCATCATGACTGAAGTGCTTTCTTACTCTCTTATTGCTATTAAAACATGAGGTGTATTTCTGTTGGAAATTGCAGCACTTTCCAGCTCTTGTATGACTCTGTAACATCCCTGAAATGTACTGGTTTTCTATTCTGTTCTCTGCCCTTTTTTTTCTTTTTCTTTTTTTGTGTGTGTTGTTGTAGATATCCACTGAAGTACATTTTACCATAATGTATGTACAGATGTATGGTTCAGGTATGGCATCGTGGTTACCAGTGTTTGCTGGTTCCTGGACAATGATACTATACAAGTAAGATGCTGGGCATCATCATACTTTTGCTCTTGCTTCAATCTCTTTAATTTTTAATAAAATTTAATGTGTCCAGAGGTTGTGAATTTCTGACTGTCACTAGAAGGTGCCAATCTGTAAGCACTGCCCACTGCTGACTCCATGTGTTGAGTCAGTTATGAACCTTCAGTGTGAAGATCTGAAGGTGGTGTGGTTTCTTTTTTTTCTTGGCTGCATGCTTTTTGCTGGTGTCTGAAGCTGTAGATGTGCATCACTTTTTCTGGGAAGTACATGTGAAATCTTGCCAATAGCAATTTCCTGTTGTATACAGATGTCTTTAAAAGACACTAGATATACCCCAAATAACAAAACATAGCCGTGGAGTATATGATTCTTTACGACTCTGTTACAGGGAAAAAATAGACAAAAGACCCTGTTCTTAAAGTACATCACCTCATTGCTGATTGCTGGGGGCTGTGCTGGTTTTGCTGATGCTTCCTCTCTCCAGTGTTTGTTTATATCTTCAGAGGGAAACATTGGCTCTATTCTGCTGTTGTTTTTTTTTTTGTTGTTTTTTTTAGAAGGTAGAGATTGAGTTCCTTTCTGTTGGCAAATTTGCTTTACAAGCCTGAAAATATTTATCTGTGTAGCAGAGGATTGGACAGACTTCATGGTCATCAGGATTTATCCATAACCATGAAGGATGGGAGGGCACAGCTTGATGTAGAGGGCTAACACTGCCTTACCTCATAGAAAAGGCGATTGCTTTGCTTCACCATGAAGTTCAGCTTCAATAACAGTGACACAGGCTGTAATCCTACAACCCCAATACTGGTGTAAACGTCGCTGAAATGAATAGAGCATATAAAAGGGAAATAGAGTAATAAATGATACCTGTGCACTTGTAGCAATGTTTGCAGACAGCCTTTGTAGCACAACAGATGTGTGTTGTGACAAAACCAATGAGCTACCTTGAAAAGTCTTAAGTAATTTATGTATTTGTTTTAACAGATTTTTGAGAGAAGAATTGCTTTTGCTTATTTAAGATCAGGAAGCATCTTTTCATCTCCCAAGCAGGCAGTAGGATTTAGATGGCAGCCTCTCCATCCGTGACCCAAACTTGCCAGGTAGCACATCTCTTGTTAGTCTGCTAACATAACAAGTTGTTAAATAAGCCACCCTTCTTATTTCAGATTCTGGCCCTTATGTTTTTGGCTACAGGGATTAAATGGTCTTCAGGGTTGGATTAAGTGGTGGAAGTTTCCTTTTTTTGCACTTCATACGTTTCCTGCTTCATTGTGCCTTCCTAGTTTCCTTCCTTTCTATTCCTACCTTACCCTGAGTCTTTTAAGACATTTATTCTTGGTCTCTAATAAAAACAGCGTCACTTGCCCGCTTTCAGATCCTTTTCCTTGGTTTTTCCTTTTTCATTTGTCCAAATTCAGAATTTTCTTGCATAGTTGAAGTTAGGGGACCAGTGAAAAGTGCTAAGGAATGAGAAGTTTTAGAATCAAACAAAAATTGCTTTGTTTTTAGTAACAGGAAGCAAACCCTGCTCCACACAGGGACCTGCTCCCAAGCAAGGGGCCAAAGCAATTGAAACTCCGAAGATTTAGGAAAAGACAAATTCCAAGCAAGGTTTACCCTTGACTTCTCTGTTTTTTAATGAAGCTTTCATTTATGACACGTACTTCAGTAGCTCAGTAATTCCTGTCTTGTAATTCATTTGGCTCTCAAAAGAGCCAAAAAGAAAAGGTACTTTGTTTCTAGAATTTGCAAATCAGAGAATGAAAAATGAGAAAGTTCTTTCCTAAAGACCTCTGTAAATTGTGTGGGACAGCATATCATTGAACTTGGCTAATGAAAGCTTGTTTGTGCATCTTTTAATACATATTTGTAAAATTACTTCCAATTAATATGCTTGTTATGGAATATTAAATACACAGTGACTCATGAATCCTTTCTGAGTTGGGTAAAAGCTGTGAACTAATGAGTGTCCTATCTTGACCCTGCTTAGATCAAGGTTTTTTTTGCCTTAGTGTCAACTGAAAGCAACCAATTCCTGTACCAAGGTCATGAAAACATTTGAGAGCAGTGGGGCCTACAGGGGCAGCTGTGCTGTGCAGCTCTGCCTCATTAGTCCTGTGTTCTCCTGCTTGTGCCCCCGCAGCTCCTGTTGCCTATTGGATCCCACCTTACTTGGGAGATGGACTGTTTTCCCATTGTGGTATCCACTGTGTGGCACAATGATATGAGATCTGCGATAATCATATGGTGATCATGCAATAAGAACGATCAATACAGCTCTTACTGGCATCAGTCTCAAAAGCTAACTTAAAGATGGTACTAAACATTTGCATTACCTCTATTACCACTGTGAAATTTGCTGATTGGCCTTGCCATCACTAAAAGAATGAACAGCAGGTGATTTTTCTGCATTATAACTTAATAGTGTATGTACACAACTACATATAATAGTATATAAAATACAGATCCGTTTAGAAATGGATTGATTTTATAACTTCATTTAAACTCAAAATTTTAACACTGCTGTTCCTGTCAGTGTAATTCAGTTAAGGTGGTGCCAGTTTGTTTTGTATAGAGATGACTGTAAAACTATATGAATTGGTTCCAGAGGATGACCTGGAGAAGGTGCACTTGTTGCAGCTGAAGTGGAGATGTCCATTGCTCTGTTTTCTTTACCAGATTCTCCTTCAGAGCAGAAAACCAAAGCACAGGTTATCATGATTTACATGTCAATAAAAGGGACATCAGAATGCTGCAGGAAACAAAAACCAGCAAGAGTTGTATCACCACTGCAAATACTTCAAAATTACAAGACATTTCTTTTGGAAGGGACTGGCTTCTCTGCATTGAGTCATGTGATGTTCTCGACATGTTTGTAGTGTCAACTGACTTGGGGTTTTGCTTTCGTTCAGTAGGCTTAAAAATAATAGCAGTTATGTCTCCTCCGATCTTTTTTCTTTTTTTTTTTTTTTGAAAAAATAATACCTGAACAAGATTGAGCATGCTGCTGAATTTCATTCAGCATATGAACTTACCGTCCAAGCTCTGTACATGGATTGCTATGGCTAGAAATTGTATGCACTAGGAAGTACCTTTTGCAAAGCCTTAAAATAAATAACATATGTGATGTTGGGATCACAGATGAAACTGTTTCTAAAAATCTTGGAACAGCTTTTGGAGAGTGGTATGTAATTCAGAGATGAGCTCTGCTCAACCCTCCTGTTCTGAATTCAACCTTCCGATCTAAGGTTGAATGTTTATTGTTTTAGAGCACTGAAATACAATCAGGGAAAATCTGAGCCCAAGCTAGTTAACAACTGTGAGGCAATGGCTAAAGAAGCCATTTTTAGAGTTTGATTGCTGTGGTAGCAGTTATAGACTTAATACATTTTTACTGTTACCTAAGGTGTATGTTTACATTTACACACAAAGCCACATTTCTCTTTAGCTAACTATATAACTTAATGCCTTGTGTAGCTGTGTTTCTTTGTAGTGTGTTGTACCATCTCAAGGCTTGGATAGAGGATGAGACATTTAAAGGTAAAGAATACTTCTAAATAATACATAGTAGTGGAAAGACACTTTCCTTGAACTCACCCCATATTTTCAGTCTATTCTTCAATCTTTGTATAATGTACGGTACCTGAAAAACTAAGAGATTAATGGACCACTAATTTTTCAACCAAGGCCACTAACAGAGATGCTTTAGGAATTAAATTCCTATGGCTGTTACCAAGGCTACTGAATGTGATAGCTTTTATTTTCAAAAGTTACAAAGGAACAGGAGCTATTCAAAATGTTGCTTAGAGCTATTCCTGCATTTTGCATTTTCAAAAGATTCTTTGGTGTGAAAGTGGCCATATTGCTACAGCAGCAAATCTCTAAATTTACTGAATACATAAAAAAAATTCTGTTTTTTTTTCTCTTTTTTTTTTTAGTGTTTGCTGCAAATAAAATATGCAAAACACTTTCTAAAGAGCATCTGATGTGAGAATGATTTAGACTTGCTCCTTTTCTGAGCACAGTTAAAATGAGAAGTGTCACCTGACTTGATCATAGTGAAGAGGAGCGCCTGGCTTTGTTCCTGGCTCCTTTGTCCCTTTGCTCTCCCTGTTGTGCAGGAACCCAACCCTGCCTCTGCAGAAATGTTTCAAAAATGAAGATGTTTGAGATCTTATCTCACCAAGTGATGTCTTAATGCTCAGGGTGACTTATTTTCCATGATAACCCAGGCTCATTCCTGTCCCATGTGCTTCCCCTGCTCCCTGTGGCCCTGACCATGTGGATGCTCCACCAGCTGTCGTCACAGACATATCTAGAAATGATCCTTTGGGCTGTGCCTGCTCTGGGGCAGCAGCAGGGTTGTCCCCATATCTCCTATCCTCTGGATTTCTCCATTTTGCTTTTGTGATGGGAAGCTATAGAATTGCTTTTACAATGCCCCAACCTCTCAGTCTTGGCCAGGCCCTTATGGCTGTTAGAATCAGTATTTTAGAGCCGTAGCGGTGCTGCGTTCCCCTGTTGAGTGAGTGTGCTGCCAAAAATAAAACAACGAGTGCCTTATTTCATATTTTATTTGTTTTTGTTTTTGTTTTCCTTAGGATAAAACTAAAAGCTACAGATGCCATAAAGGGTGTAGCTCGCTATTCTCTAAAAACTTTGTTTATTTTTTTAATTCCAGAAAAACTTTTTGCAAAAATGGGCATGTAAACAAGAAGCCTCCTCAGCGCCGGGGGCTGCTCTGCTATTTCCTTGGGGACATGTCGCTGGTGGGCGGGCAGCAGTGGGCGGTGGGCTCCTCGGCCGCCCCGCCCTGGGGGTACACCACAAAACACAGCTTCTGTCCCCAGCACGTCACCGACTCTGCAGGGAGCAAGTGTGCAGTTAGCACGGCCACTCGAGCGCTGCGTGACGCGGTGTGTGACCCGGTGGCCATCTTCCCCACGGAGGCCTTGGCCCTGCCACACCGCCTGCCACCCCTTTGGCTGCTTTGAGGTGACAAATCAGTGTTTGCAAAAGGCAGGTGATTAAAACTGGACGCCTTGAGGAATGTCCCTTTGCTGCTAAGGGGCCTGGCACTGGGCCGTCCCCGAGGCAGCACTGGTGCCCAGCAGTCTCAGTGAGCATGAGGGAGCTGGGCTGCATCTGGGTGGGAAGCTGCTCCTGCTCAGGGAAAGTCCCCACCACAGAACATCTGCAAGTCGAGCACAGCCCGATCACAAGCAATGTGTGCACTGTGATGTGAGGGAGAAAGCAAGGCTTTCCTGTATTTGAGTGTGAAATAATTCATTGTGCTGTGCAGGGGTTGTGCAGCACTGCTGGGAGGAGAGCGGGGTGAGGGACAGGCAGAGTTCTGTCATTTATTATTCTTTTTATGATGGTTTGTTTGGTCTTTACGTGCTTAAAGTGATACTCTGGCACATCAGCTTTGTGGCTGAGGCTGTGGTGAGTGAGCTGGGGGATGCACAGGGGCACAAGTGGAGGTAAATGTGTCAAGTGGTGAAGAAAGCAGTCACCCACAGTAACAGCCACAAAAATACTGCTGCTTCCTCCCATCCAGGGGTCTCCTGCACCATGACTGTCTGCCTGATTGCTTGTCTTTCCTTCCAATTTAGAACTGAAGAATTTCTATCCACAAGCAGCACCTAACCTGCTTTGTGTGGGGGTCTGAGGGCTGTGCATACTGGCGGTGGTTGGGCTTACTGGGATCTGGGCACTGGTGAGGGCGAGGAGGGGCTGAGCCCTGCAGACCACGAGCAGTGGGCCCAAGGAGTGCACCAAGCCACTGCAGCACTGCTTACCTATTAGCCTATTTACACACTTTGGTTTATTTCTCCAGTAGACTCCAAGAAAAAACACAGGCACTCCGGTTAAAATGATAATGAGTCCAACTCCACAGACAACTGGCTCGGAGTATAGGCTGAAGACCAGCAGAAATGCCCAAAATGCCAGGTAAGTGATGGGGATGAGGAGGTTCACCTGGAGGGAGAGAGCAGAGCAGAGCATGACTACAGAGTGAGGGCAGTGCTGGGCTGGCAATGAGGGCTGTGGTATCGGGAGCCTAATGGGTTATGTTCCCTTCCTTTTGCTACTGTCACTTGCCCAACCTGGCAGGTTTGCTTTTGGAAGACTTTGTATCCCGATTTTACACCAATGGTGCTTTGGAGCATGGTTTGGGACCCTGAAACTTCACCATTACATCTAAAAATGAACTGATCTTCAAAAGGAAAAAAAACTGAAGGACAGTGTTTTCAGTGGTTCCTCCCATGCCTTGTGTATTGCAGCCAGGGGATTTAGCTTTAACATTTTCACCTTAATAGGTCTGAAGATTTTGGGTTTCTTCCAGCGTAACACGATCAGGCCTATAATTGTCACTCCATAGCAGAGGTAGTTAATAAATGACACATAGTTGATCAGTGTGTACGTGTCTCCAACAAGCATGATAATAAGAGTAGCCAGGCACTGTAAAGAGAGAAAGGTGATCTAATTTGAATCACTACGAATATAGTAGATTAAAAGCAATAAAAAAAAGCCAAAAAAGCTAAAAGCAGTTTAATTCTTGTTGCTTATGGTCCCACTGGGCTTCCTGAGCTGGACAATTTGTACCTGCTTTCAATGGTTGCACTCCACCAATTTCTGTTTCAAAATCTTTTGGACCTTACAGTGAGGACTTTTGACAAAGTGAAAGTTGTCTATTATGAGAGAAGAGGGTTTTCTTGTAGGCTGATGTTCTGTGGTCAGTGCATTACTTTGTTGCAGGTGCCCTGTATGTATTAAAAAGAATGAAAACTTTGTCCTTTCCTTCCATTGGCTCATGGCTCATGCTGCTGATGACTGACATCATTAATCTCTTAAGCATTCCTCGTGTTAGGAAACTGGCAGACAGATGGTGGACATGTACATGCATAGTTTTGTTTGTTTGTACGTTATTTCTGAATAACTCTGTGAAGTCAGGAGAGTTGGCTCAGGGTTCTTGGGGTTGCTCCTCAGATTCTGCCCCACCTGCCCATTGGTACCCCAGGCATGAACCCCACCTTGCACTACGTATCCATCCTGCAAACATTGTCTGCTAGTGGCCAAAGCCTGAGGGAAATGAAATGTCCAGATCCCTCCAGAGAGCTTTCAGAATTTGGCTCCATGTTACTGCAAGCTCTCTTTTTGCTTATGTCCTTTTTTTTTTTTCTTTCTTCCCTTAATTAGCTGTTTTAATAGCAAAGGTCTCTAGGGAGGGAGGAGTTCTGTACCATTGGCACCACCACAATCAAAAGACCCTTTGGACTCTCCATTCCCCTGATAAAATCCTCAATGCTATGCAGAGGTGGGGGTGATTTCAGCACATTGAGCTGTCTCACTACAAAATTCATTTAAAATAGGGCAGTGTTTTATATCAGTGTGGCATTACGTGTTTCCTGCTTTCCTCTGAAAGGTGCAAGCTGGCAGACATGCATCTGCCACTAATGGGTTTTGCACTGAAGGCACTTAGGGTGATGAAGTTTCTTGTGTAGGTAACGTGAATGTGTCAGAGCTGCTCACCACATGGGTATAATTCCTGAGTGGCACTGGGCTGCAGACGAGTGTGTGTTTTCTTCCCTGATTACCATGCTTGATGGCAGCCTCACACAAAGTGGGCAGGACAGCCTGATACTCTCAGCTGTCTTGCAAAAAACCCAGTCTGTTATTTTGCGTTTAGCTTGGACCCATCATTTTTGGAGGGATTAGTAAAAAAAATTCAGGTCTCACTGGCGATGTTAAAAAGGCCTTTCTCTGTGTACAAAGAAGGCTTTCTCCATGCAAAAAACTAGGTGCAATTCACTGAAAAAGAAAAGAAAACCTGATGTATTAATTAGGTTTGCCTGAGGTCTGACCTCATTTGCTATTGTAGCCATCTACAGTATATTATTTTTACATTTCTATTTGTTAAGGAATTAATATTTCATAGCAGCATTTGATATACCCTGAGCTGCATTAAAGTACCTCAAAATGATGAATTGATATACAGTGTTTGGTTCTATAATTTGCACTGTAATTTAAGGGAAATGTTTGGAGCAGACTGGAAGGCTGACATACACCTGATTTATCAGGCCTGCTTGGTGCAGGCAGCCTGCTTTTGGTGTGGCTATTTCACAGTGAAACAGCACAGAAACTCAGCATGTTGTTTGAGCTGATGTATTTCTAAGGACAAAGAAGTTGTGCTTTGTCGGCATCAGCAGAGTTGAGCTGTCTGGAGTGAGGCTGGGATGGAGCCAGCACCTTCTGTTTGCACAGAACAGGACAGATGGGCTGTGGGGTTTGCCCCCAAATCCTGTACAGGCAGTGCATGAGATATTTGTGGTCAGGCACTGAGCCCTGGGAATGCCTTAAGCCTCAGCTACGCAGATATTTTGTTCATAAAGTGGAATGTGCAGAAGGCTTATCTGATGAAATTATGTCTGGGTGTATCATGCCAGAACTGCTGTTAGAGACTGGAGTCATGCAAATGTGCATCTTAGTGCATCTTGCATCAAATCCTCATTGTTTTGAAATCAGTGGCAAATCTGCAATTGGCTTTGAGGCAGCCAGCATTTTGAGCAGATGCCCTGGGGAGAATTCCCCTGCTTGCATTGTGCACTCAGGGACTGCTGCACTGAGGGTCATTTTCCTCATTAATATCTCTGCTACAGCAAGGAACATCACACATTCCACTCATCACATATTCATAAACTCTGTTCTTGCCAAAACTGTGTATTTGTTTCAAATAACAACTTCCGTCAGTCATCAGTATCATGGAAATTGACAATGTCTGAGAAAAAGAAAGAGATCTTCCTGCAGTAAAACAGCAGCCTAACCAGACAGAACCTCCCAACATTCTGAACCTTTTCTACTTTTTGTGAGTGGCCCTCTCATTTGCCCAGTGTATTAATTCAGCAGATACTTCATGGAGGGCTGCTGTAATGGCTGACTTACTTGTTCTTCACAGCAAATCAAGATCAGTCAAACAACAGGTCCTCAGAGCGCTGCAGCTCATCCCTCACAGGACACTTTGCTCACAGAATGTAACATCTGGAGCACGTTGTGCTCTTCCTGGGACTTGCCTTGGCTTTGGCAGTGGGGTCTACACCAGCCCTGCCACAGTGGGGTTAGCAGTGACCACAGGGATTTCTTCTGTGTTAAATATTTGCAGAAAGCCAGCAAAATTTGTAAAAAGAACTCATTTTTTCTTAAATGAGATATCTTCATTTCCAGGCAAAGACGCTCTCTACCTTCCCGGTGGAGAGGACAGATTATAATGGGCTTAAATTGAAGCTTGAGTTAGATACCAGGGAATCACTCCAAGCTGTGAGGGCAGCCCTCCTTTCCATGAGTCAGTATTTCTGAGAGCTTGCCCATGTCTGAGCAGGTAGCAGGACAACAGGGCAGGGACGACAGAACTTACACAGACAAGCAGGGCAGGGATGGGTGTGCAGTATTTCACATGGATCATGGCAAGCAAGCTGGGCAAGTGGCCTTCTCGGGCACCAGAGAAACATAACCTGCAAATAAGAATAGGAGCACTAATCCACTGCATGTGCAACAACTTTTTCCATATCTAGCTGTACAATGTCTCTAATCTCAACTGCTTTCATGGGTGTTGGAGTAGAAGGAAGCTTCTCTCTGGCTGCTGGTCTGAAGCTGGGGGGACCACAGCTTGGTTCTCACTTCCACTAGAGATTTGTCAATAACTTGGTGTAAGTTGTTTCACCTAAATCATTCCATGTTGGAGGCCTTTAATGCCTGATGGCATCGGTGAAATCACCTGATCTGCACTGCCCAATTATGTCTGAGGATAAGGACTGAAATCTGCCAGTCCCCATCTGCCAGCAGCGCTGCTTGGTTATCCGTGAACATAGGGAAGCTGTGGGGTGATCAGCTATATGTCACTAAGGCACCAAAAATCTCACAGATAACAGTTCCAGTGTCAGAAGGGGTTTGGTTAAGGTTTCATGTGCCTTAAGATTTCACTTTTCTGTGCATAATGTGTTACATATGCACTCAGACTTGTATCTCATGCTACTTGTGGAAGTGCTCAGATAAATAACTATCCTGTTGTACTTCAGAGTTGGATTGTTTCCTCTAAAAAAATGTATAGCTTTTAAATTGAGTTCAGGAAGGTCAATTAATACAAACAGACTTTGCAGATTCTGGTCCTACTATCATTAGTGTGCCTACAAAACCATCTTGCCTGGAAGGAGTTTCTTCATTGCAGGAATGATGTCCGTAACTGGGAACAGAACCAGGCCCTGCAACTCCTTTTTCAGCTAGGCATAGTTTAGCTTGTAGCTCCTGGAACTTTATTGATGTAAAATTGCTTTGGTTCCATACTAAAGCCATGTTTGGCTCTTACTGCACATTATTCCACATCTCCAGATGCTTTTAGTAGCTCATAAGGATTATTTTGCAAGAGATTCTGTGATTCAGTATTACATTTGCTGATTGAAACAGAGCAATTCATAACTGAATGCATCCAACATGCCCAACAATGATCTCACCGTGCTATAACATCCAAAATATCTAGCTAGCATTTCTTTAGCAAATCAAATTAAAACAGCCCCTCCCCAAATTAGATAATGTTCATAAAATTGTACTCCATCTAACCTTGATGAGGTAAAAAGGTATCCATTTATTCCTCCAAATGTAGATAGGGCCACTGAGACTGGCATAACCCAGGAAAAATAGCCCAGTAACTTTTCACCAAATGTCTAAAGCAACAGAAGGCAAAGAAACTGAAATACACTGCAAAGCACAGAACTGAAATCAAAGTGTGTTTTAGACATCCAGGGAATGGTTTACTTACTACCGCCACAGCGTTGGAGGACAAGAGCTCTTGGGGTGACATGGCAGTGAAATATGCAATGTTGGTGAACGTATACACAAATGTCACCAATGGGATGGATATGAATATGGCACGAGGTAGGTTCCTAATAAAAGAATTAGGAGGGTAGATAAGAATTCAGAGTCATACACAGTGAGACCACAATAACCTTGTACAGCCTGGGGCACTCAACCAGCTGCGTGCTCATCTGCTACAGTGCTATAGTACCTTCCAGGAGTGAACGTTTTACTTAGTTGCCAGTCCAGAGCCCTCTTTAGAGGTGGGCAGCTGAACAAATCTCTATCTAATGCAGTAATGCATTTTTGTCTCTGTGTCACAATTGGAAAAAAGTTAAAAAACAAACAAACAGAAGTACTTTAATCTTTGTGATCCTGAATGGATTTAGTAAAAAGTAGAAGTTTTTTTGTTACCAAATTACTTTCTTATATTCTATTTTCCCTTCAGAGGCTGCAATAATAATAATAATGATAACAATAATAATAATAATGTCTATTCCCTGTCTTTCCTTTTTATTTCTCAACCAAGGCCATATTTGCCTTATTTAAGTCATAACTTTTCATAGTTCAGGTTTGAAATTGTAGTGACCCATTATAGTGCTGCTGTTTTATTGAGGGAACACTTTGCTGACCTTTCTCTATTCCTGCCAAAGTCTCTGGGCATGCACTTTCCCACTCACTGGTGTGAAGGGCCTGCACAGGACTGCTCGTGGGACAGCAGCTTTCGTTCACTTCTAGCCAGGCTGTGCTAGTGCTTGAACTTCTCCTTGTTTAATTGCTGTGTGCATTGCATGCCCAGAAATAGCTGACGCTCTGAGAGCTGCTCTTGGCATTCATCATTCCACTTTATCATAATCTCAGAAATTTTGAAACATTTGAGCTTTGTTTTACTAAAGTAGAATCGTTCTCCCTCCAGTTCCCCCCGCCTGCTGGTGCTGGATCATTTCAGAGCCCCTTCTGGCACACACAGCCCTCAGGGAGCTGACATGGGGCACCCCAGGAGCAGGTCCCACGGCGATTCTCCCTATAGATACATGTGGATCTCATCAGTGGTTAATTTTTTGTTAAGGATGCACTGTGTGTTTGGTCAGGGCCATGGTGACAATGCTTTGTCCATAGACCATTTTAACTGAATCGATCCTTTGTGCAGTGTGTTCCTAATTTCAGCACGGTGTTTTGTTAACTAGCCTGTTGGCATTCCAAACAAAACATCTCTCCTTTGGAAACACTGATCCTGTAGGACATGTAACAATATCGCTGCAGCTTATTAAATGAATTATATTATCACATGGCTCCGATGTCTCAGCACTTCAGAAAAAAATGTGGATGAGGTGGAAATGGATACTTGCCTGCGGGGATCAACCAACTCTTCTGTTACATAGTTCAAGAAGTTCCAGCCACTGAACGCAAATGACCCTTGAAGGAAAGCTAATGCTAGATGCCCCACAGATGGAGTCATCCAAAAATTGAATGCTTTGCTCGGTGTCAGTTCTTCATAGTTTCCTGCATGGAAAGCACAAGCAAGAGTTTACGGCTTCCCCAGAGGGAAGTGCTGCCCACCAGAGACACCAGGAAATAGGCAACCTTTTTCTTTCTTTTTTTATTTTTTATTGCTTGAATGGCTTTGAGACTTTGTCCTCCTTGTGTTTCACAAGTCAGCTCAGACTGGCACTGCACTCGTGGTGCTCTCTATGGGATGGTGTCCTGGGGACGCAGTGGGCTCTGCATGCACAGGCATTGCCCTGCAGCATTCAGCCACAGCACCAGCACTGCTGCTGTGACAAACTGCAACCTGCCTTTGTCTACATGCTGCTGGAGGATGGCTCCACCATGGCGTAAACTCCTGTCTGCTCCTAGTGCTGTTTGCTTTTGTAAGAATTTGGTGTTGTTTAGTAGGAGCACTGGGAAAATACCTATGGGGCTGGAAGATTGATCAAGACTGTGGGGCTGTTATCATTGAGAAATACTGCTCTCTAAATGCTCTATTTCATCTTTCTTTGCATGACTCATCAGAGACGTGATAAAAATGTCACGAGCCTTTTGTGTTCTCTGCTTTCAATTAAGTTGGTGATTCAGTAAGACATTTTTGCATCTTAAGAAGGTGGCATTTTCTAGTTCTCAATCTTACAAGTGACATTTTGTAGGAAACCAGACTGTGCCCAAAATGAATCTGGCACCTTCCTGAACTGGGCCCAGCATTGCTTATCAGTTTGCACTCAGAGCACTTTTAAATTTAAAGACCATGCAACAAATCATAAATTTTCTGTAACTGCTCTAAAGAACCTTCAGATACACTTTTCCTTTATCAAAACCAACAGTGCAGGACAGAAAGGAATATGTTTAAGGAAGGTACAGCTCATTTCTCTGTACTGCCATCATTTTCATGACTCCTTGTACAGCTTTCACACAGAGCATAAACCTCCAGTGAACCTGTGTCTGGAATAAATCCCTCAGCAGCACTCAAGACAAATTGTTTTTCACGGGGACACACATCTGCTGTGTGGTGTCATTCTCCAGACACCCAGCCTGCAACCAGCTCCCTCCAGCCCAGAGTGCACCTGCAGCAACCAGAGCCGATCAGCAGCACAGGGACTGCTCCACAGCCCTGCAAACCCTTTGGGTTGTGTTGTAAGAAGGGTGGGAGAAGCAAGTCTAGCAACAGTACCATACCCGTGTTGAAGCCGTCTCACAGAGTACCTTTAAAGATCTGTATGAAGCCCACAGTAATGATAAGGGCCAAGGCTAAGAGTTTTCCTGCTGTAAATATATCCTGAATGCGCGTTGCCCATCGAACGCTGGAGCTGTTCACCCAGGTCAGGAGTACTGGAGAGCAGAAGACTGAATTCAGTGAAATGAAATTACGTTTATTAAAGAACAAACACAGCGCTGTAAAATACTGACTGCCATACAGTTCCCACATGGCCATAATCGAGGTGAGGAGGGGACTGGCCTTGCCCTATGGGGTGCCCAGCTGCCGAGGAGCATCCATCACAGCTTTTCTCCCTGGGACTCTGCTGTCTGGCTTCTCCAGCTCGATGGGCTGTACCTGCTCAGAGCTCAGTGTGCTGCCTGAGCCGGGGTTTCAGCCTCCTTACGGGACACGGAGAATGTCTTCTTTCCCTGTGGCTCTGCTCCAGTCCCACCAGCTCTGTAAGTAACGAATGTAGAGCCAGTGGTGGTCTGTACTTCCTATATGCTTGCTTTTGGGAATGTTAAAGAAGATGAGGAGGACTTCGGGCAGTGGTGGGAAACCTGCTCTGGGTAAGCTCACCTGCCACTGCTGCCCAGGGACGAGCTGCAGCCTGCTGTGCTCCCTGCAGGCAGGCAGGCAGGCAGGGACTGGCCATCCCGTGTGGGGCACACTCCTGCCTGCCTCTTGGGTTCTGGGGCTGTAAGCCCAGGCTTGCTGAGTGATCCTTTACAAAGCAAGGCAAATACTCACGTAAACACACCATGGAGAGGATCCTGGAGGCATTATAGGGGGGAATACAATTAGGGAACACGGGCTGCAGAACATAGTTTGAGAAGGTCAGTGAGATGACAGCCAGACTGGTAGGGTACATGATAAGCACCGCACTCCAGAGCAGCAGAAACCTGAGAACATAAGAAAAAGCACAAGAAAACAGGGCTAGGTGTGCTGGAGCAGAGTAACACATGACCAGCTGTGCTGTACTTTGAGAAATGCCTAAGATATTGGGGTCAAGTGCTGCTCCTGGTGCTCCTTGGCCATGGCAGTGAGTGCTTATCAATACCTCCATGTTGCTGCCTTGCCTTTTGTTTCTGAGAAGTATGGGGCAATCCGGTGCTTCCTTTTTATTAACTACAGGGAGTTAATTCTGTAAATAGCCATGATGCAAATGTTCCCCAAATATCACTACTGTTTGTTAAAACCCAGTACATGTGCATGAGACTCCTTTTCTGTTCTTAATGCTTTCTATCATGGTTCATAGTAGTTTTCTCTAGTAATTGGCTTAGTCATACCATGCTAACTCCGCAGACCCTGCTCACCCAGCTGGGCGTTAGGGACAGCCCAGGAACCTGCTGTGTTACTTCACTGCAGACCCAATAGGTCTTCAAGGCTGATACATCATGTGTGCTCTTGTTCTGAGGGTGCTGGGAAATTGTGAGGTCAGATATTTTTGCCCTGGAACGGGGCCCAGCTGTTTGTGCCCTGGGGGGGGGGGGGTGTCAGCCTGCAGCTGTGATGGATTTTCTGGGCAGAACCCTCTGGTTCCTCCCTATCAGCTTTTGTTTTCTCCCTGTGCACTTTGTGCAGACCAGAGAGATGAATTCAGTTAAAAATATTCAGTGGGAAGAAAGACTCTGAAAACAGTATTTCAGGTGAAACTGGCACTTGCTTCTATGTTTTAATATAAAGAGCATTAAAGTTGGTGTCTGTTAGAATGTGGTTTAATGGGATTGTGAATAATTCAGCAGATATCTGACAGTCAATTTGTTTCATGCTGAATTGAAATACATGTAGGGCCAATAACACCAATTAAATTAAATGCAGAATTTTAGCAGAGGGTCGCAAAGTCGTGCTGTCAAACAGGGGCTGAGAAGAGTCTGCATTAAAATAAGGAGGAAGCTTGCCTAGGATGTAGGTCCTGTGTTGTCTTATTTTTAGGTAGATCTTACACAAAGCCTAAGAGGAAGAGCTTCTGTTGCTGGTTGCTCAGATCACACTGGTGCTTGGGCAGCACTGCTGTGCCCCGGCCTTGTTCTTGTGGCTCACCCCGGGTGCCTGCTGGCATGGCATGTCTGTCTGCCTGGGGATGTCTGTCCTTGTGCTGTGCAGCAGCAGAATGCACAGTGTGCTATGGCTGGTGGCCAGGAACGGGTCCTGATGCACTACTCAACCATCTGGGTCCACTAGGTATCTGCTGCTTTTCAAGTACCACCTTTTAGTCATACAGGAAGAATTAAGAACAGGATTTCCCTAACAAAAAAACCCCATCTTTTTCACATCTGCTGTAATGAAGTACCACAGTTATGTCTGTAGGAGGTCTCAGCCCTACCTGCCAGATGACCTCACCAGCAGAGTGAACCCAGCCTGAGGAGCTGGTTTGAAGGCTGTGCTTCTGTCGGGCAATCCTTGGGGGCTTGCAGAGGAGCTGGGAGCACAAAGCCTACTTTGGGGCCAGGAAATGCTATGGTACCTGTAGGGAGACCTATCCAAATGGAGAGGGTGGAATTACTGCTCTCCAGGACTGTGTTTTCACACGTGTGTGGGCTGAACTCTTTCTGATGAGTTTCCAATTACTCACTCATTTACAGAACTATGAGAACCCGAGTTCTGTCAGCTGACTGCCAAGCTGCCAGGTCTTCAAAGGCCCAAGAGCTGAATGTACAGAAAAAGGCAGATGTAGCTGTTCCTGTGATTCTTCTGTTGGTGCTCAGGAAGTCAGAGTGCTTCAGTTTGCATGGGAAATCCAAGCTGCTGTGTGCACTTGTGGCTACGGGCGGGTGAGCACCTCCTGCTTTGCACTTCCAAGCCAGCCCTGCTCTGCTGCGAGCTGCTGTGAGAGCTGGGGGCCACTGCCGTGCTGTGCCTTCCATCTGAGCAGCGACTGCTCAACTTAATGGCTGTCCTCCCCTCTGTTTGGATGCGTGCTACACAATGTTTCTAGTTAGATTTATTTTTTCCTCAGTTTAGAAACACTCTGGAAAAAGTAGCAATCTATTGTGGGACTTTCTACTTTTAGAAAGGTGTGGCATTCACATGAAAGTGCAAATCACTCCTGCACCTAAACTGCAGATGTTTCTCCCTACTAATTGTCTCACTAGCGGAAAGCAATGAGCGTCCACTGATCTGGACCTCTAACAGAGGCCTGTGCAACCAGGCTTTCAAATACATATTTGAGATGAGCTTGTGCTCCCCAAATGATGTCACATTAAATATAAAGTATGATTGGAACAGCCAATGAAAATGAAATGAGAGTGCACTGTACTTGGGTGTTACTAACAAAGAAAAATTTTGAAATGGAAACTTGTTCACACTGTCCAATCGCAGGACAAGCTGTAGGTTTAAGATGGTTTAAGGTAGTTTGAACATTATTATCCTAAATTGCTTGGGAACTTTAGATTTTGGCAACAACAAAGGAAATACAGAAATATACTTGAGGTAAGATTGGTTTGCAGTTTGAAGCAATATTTATCAAAGCTTTGGGTTGGAGTTCTCTGCTGACTTCAACACAGTGATTTTTTAGGAAGGACATACATTCAGTTATCAAGCAGTACTGGTAAATCTATACTGATTGTATTTATCAGAAATTCGCTAGTGGGTTTTCCATGTAGCTTGATGTATTCCTTTTCTTCTGCAGGGATGTGTATTAGGCTTATTTACTACTTTGGGTAATGTTATTTTTATGACTTGCATAAACCTGTAAGTGCATATGTGTGCAAATGAACTACGTTCGGCTATGCTGCTCCAACAGCAGCATGGAATGTGGAGGGTTCCCTGCACCTCATTTGCTCATGTACAAATGCTTTTTAAGTCCAAGATGACTTCTAAATGAAGCTAAAAGCAGAAAGTCTGGCAGCAGCCAAGAACCTGCTGCGAGAAGAGTCCTCTCTTGTCTTGTCTTCCCCACAGTCCTGCTGGAACCCAGCATAACCCCTGGGGGTAGCTCTGCTGTGTTTTGACTCTTTCCCGTTGCTTCTGGGTCTTTAATCTGTTCTTCCACAGGTGTTCCCAGACTTTCCTGTTTTACTTGTTGAATATGGTAAAATATAAAAGATGACCTCTTCTCACTTGTCCCTTCCTCCCACAGCCACACTACTCAGAGACTTATTTTTGAAGAGAAGCCATTTCCTGACTTCTCTTCTGCATCCCCCCACTGCATTTACATGGCTGGTTGCTTCCTACTGCTGCAGCTGTGAGCTGGCACCTGTGCCTGGGATGCTTCTGAGGGCAGACTTCTTCCCTGAGCAACTTTCTGTATTCTGCTGCAGGAAGGTCCTGCAACATAATGCCATAGAAATATTTGCTGCCTTCTGCACCAATAGCTAACAGAGGGTGGGTTATGGTGAGTGGCCCCAGCCTGGCATCCCTCAAACAGTCTGTGCTGCCACTTACCGCCTGCACACGGGAACGTCATGTGGATGTGGCATCACTTACAGCCATTGATTTTTATTGAGTTGGAAAGTGAAAGCATCCTGCAGTCTGAAGGCAGAACTGGGAGCACTGCAAAGGGGCATTTTGGTATTTCAGAGAGAACAGGAAGGGCGACTTTACAAAAGCAGATTATTTATGAATATTCTGTTTCTTCTAGGTCAGCTGTCTTTTCCTCAATAAGTACTGAATGTAAGCATGTATTCCAATGACTGAGGAGGTGTAGTACTTACCCAGCTAACCCACCAAAGATCTCTGTGACGTAGGAATAGTCCCCTCCGGATTTGGGGATGGTAACTCCCAGCTCAGCATAACACAGTGATCCCAGGGCAGCGACCCCGCCACCGAGCACCCAAATAATGAGAGCCAGTCCCACTGAGCCAGTGTGCTCCAAAACCCCTTTCGGTGAAATAAAGATCCCAGAACCAATGATGTTACCTGGAAGGGACAGAAAGTTTGCAATGAGATAAGTGACAGAGAAATTAACTTTATTTGTTCAAGCAAACAAATCCAGCCTGTGTCCCCATCCTGTCCCTGCCCCTCTTCTCCAGGTTTTGCTTGCTTGTGTTTCATCTGATTAAGCCCCAGGGAAAGAGTTGCCATTGATCAGAAATCAAGCAGGCTGAGTGCACTTGGATCTGCTGAAGCACTTCAACGATCTGTTGAACATCTGTGTTTAGAACTAATGCTATTGTGGAGTGAATTTGGGCAGCTTGAAAAGCTGCCTGCTGTCACTCCTCAACCGTTCAATTGAAAGGAGTTAAAAATGTTTGTGATAAAGATTTTCATCTCTACCTAAAGATGAGAGTTCAGAGGTTTAACTACAAAAACAGAAAGTTGGGTTTATAAAATTGTAAACTCATAATTTAGGGGCTAAACGGGGCTCTTGTGACAACAGCAGATTTAAGATCATGCTTGGAAAAGTCCCTTGAAAGTCTGGAAATATTACAAATCTATTGAGAGTTTGTATTTGCAGCACAGGTGCTGTTTAGTCACTGCCCTCAGATTCTAAGGGGATCTGGTGGTGTGACAGCAACATGGGACAATGTGGGCTCTGTCTGTCTAGTTCTGTGTGGTCAGACGTGAGCTGAGGGAATGCTGGCTGGAGCTTGCTAAATTTGCTTCCTCCTCTCTGCTTTATAAGTGGTTTTCGGCTCGCAGTGGATAGCGCATCCCATAAGTGCATCCAGCTACTCCAAATTTTGCTGTGGTTGGCTTCAGTTTTCTTCTTGTATTTCTGCAAGCAGTTTCTGAGAGTGCAGCTCACCCAGCTGGTTGTGCTTGTATGTAGCCGTGGGTTTGGGTAGTGTGCTGAGGCAGACACTCTATCTGTGGTTTGAAATGAAATTAGGGTAGAAAATAGACATCTGCCAGTGCTAAACAGGTGGCTGCTTCCTGGAAAGTGTGGGTGGGCGCATGGCTGCTGGGAGCTCTGCAGCCACTGTCGTCCTGCTGGGGAACCCAGAGGGCTTCAGGCTTCCAGGGGCAGAGGGCTGCTGTTGTGTGAGGGTTTCACCACAGGTAAACCATTCCTTGGGTATTAAAAGAAGTGTTAGTGCAACAGGGCACCAGAGAATCCAACTGCGATAATACACAATTCACCTAAGATATGTTTTTGGGATGATGCTGCTGAACACTTGGCTGTGCCTCTCCTATCAGCTGATGTGTCAGCTTGTGAAAGGACACTACACCTTGTGCTTCTCTTTTCAGAGTTGTAATTGAATGCAGTTATAAAGTGCTCCCAGGCAGCTGGAAGGAGCATCCTCCCAGCACAGCAGTAAGGAAACTGGTGCAGACTCTCCACAAGTTGCAAAATCACTTTAAAAAGTGACTTTGACCACTTTTTCTCAACTTTTCATTTTAATCAGAAAGCTTTGAGGGTACCCCTGTGCACTCTTAAGAGTCCTTCTGTGGGCAGAGGAAAGTCACAGAATTTTTTCTTTAGATAAAGCTGATAGTCACTGCTGCCACTTGAAGAAATACATGAAATGTTACCCAACTTTGATTTACACAGCCATGTGAACCCTCCTACCCTGCTCCAGGGAGGGATGGATGTGCAGGTCTGTTCCTTTGGTGCTACAGGCTGTGTACAGAGAGATGGGGACAAATAGGAAAGCCTGGGAAGGTGCAGGGAGATGTACAAGGGAAATGTGACACCCAGCTCTTCCTGCCCATGATCTTCCTGCCTTCCCCTTCGGAGAGCAAGGACAGCAGTGGGAGGAAGGCAGGAGGATGTGCCGGGCTGGGAACGAGGCAGAAGGAAATGTGAGAGGCCAGGCCGGCTGCTTCCTCCTGCTGCGAGCTGCTCTGACAGCCAAGCAGGAGGATGTCCAAATTTACTTCTGTGTAAATAACAGGGAGAAGGGAGTGATCACAAGCTGGAGGTCAGGAGCCATGCCCGCAAAGCACAGTAGAACTGTAGGGTTTGTAGACTTTAACTCCCTCCTTGGGACAGGACAACATCCTGCTCTGGCAGCCCTGGTGCTGAGCTCACAGGAGCTGCACAAAGGCTGAACAAGCCCAGCTGGGCCTCGTGCTGGTCCTGCTGTCCAGAGCCCACACGTCCTTGGTTCTGCTTTGCTGCTTGGCAGCCATCAGCAGACGTGAGTCCTGCCCTTCATCTAGCTCAATGCAAGAGCTGCCACCTCCACATGTAAGCTGTCACCTTGCCGTTGTGTCACTAAGTGTAAAAAGGAGAAAATCCTACTACAGCATGGTATCCCCCAAACTAGAAATGGTCAAGAAATAGAGAACACCTCCTATCTGGGGCACCCGAGTGCTGGGGCAGCTTTCAGGCTGTTTTTCTGTCTGTTTTCCTCCACCTGCTCAACTGCTTGGGTGCAACAGCAGATCTGTGATGAGCTGGAGGGTGAGGAAATGGAGATCAGTGGCAGTGACATTGGGTGCCAGGCCCAGGGGGAAAGAGGTGAGTGCTGTTGAGGTGCAGCAGCCTGGTATGATGGTGATAAGGGGCAGAAGGTGTGTAGCCAGAAGGTTGGTGGCTGCCCTCCTGCCACGCTGGGGCTGCCACTGCAAGCCTCCTTGCACAGTGCTGTGCTACGCTGCAAGTTGGCAAACGCGATCTGTTTGACGTTAACGCCTTCTGGTGTAGCTGTTGCAGGAGCAGGATGAGAAGGGACTGGTAGCTTTCTGGAGGCTATTTCACCCAAACATTCATGGATGTTTTTTGGTCGAATTAAGTAGTTTGTTGTTTTGAAGTCTAGTGCACTTCTTGAATAAAACAAAATTCAAACTCCTTATGGATTTCCTATTTTGCTCATGCAACGTGTGAAAGTCATATCAGCAGGAGTGGAAGTGCTATGCCCCTTCTGACAACAGAATGTTCGTATGGAAATGTGCCATGGCTGTGGCAGTGTGCCTGGGAAGTACCTTCGCTTTTCTCAGCATAGGATGTGTTTAAAAATAGATACAGTGGAGATAGTGAAATGCTCAGAGAAGTGTCAGAAACTGCCTGATGAGAAGCAGAATTTTAAGGAGGTTTCATGTTGTAGGATGGAAGATTTAGCAGTAAGACAAATGCTTTTGCCACAAAGAGGTATTTCTGAACAAAACTTGTTCAGCGAGAATTGGAGAGAATTTGGAGAGTAACTCCATAGCAGGAATGAAACTGTGCACTGCAGGAGTTGCACTGCTGTGCTTGGAGTGTTGAGGGTAATTTGTTTCATTTATTTCTTGCAACAAAACTACCTATTCAAACCTAAAGGAAACTAATGGTTAAATTACACGTATGAATGCCATGGCTCTGTCTATCTTAAAAATGCATATAAAAATTCCTGTTGGAAATAACACTGCCTTGTGATCAACCCCAACAGAGTGCTAAGCAACTGCAGGAACCACCAGCTCAGCTCCAAAGGCTGCATTAAGAGCTTTGTGTGTGGACAGTGTCCTCCCTGCCTCCAGATGGAGCCTCTGGTGGGGCTGATGTGTTTACTCAGCACAACTCCTTGGGCAAAGGAAGTGGATACACATTTGTGTTACTGCACACTCCAAGCATGGAGCCTTCATCTCCACGTGCTGGCATGAGCCTGCTACTCCAGCCTGGTCCAGTTCCGTGTGATGCCATGGCAGACCTTACACAAGTTCCTAACCTTAAACATATCTCAGTTTTTGGCAGGGCAGGAGCTATCCTGGATTAAAATCATAAGCTCTCAAAATGGTCTATTTTACTCCCAAGTTTTGTATTTTTTTTTTAAGGCTTCATGTTTCAAATTAAGATTTTTCTAAAACACCCAAGAGGGTTAGGAATACCCTTCCTAAACAAAAGCTGATGTTCTTATGGAATAACATGCCTTAAAGGGTTATTGTGAAAGGAAAGAAGAAAAGGCAACAATGCAGATACAAGAGCTAATTGAGATGCTGTGTATGGGAAAGGACACATACTGCTGCGGCTGACTATGAAGAGGTAATAGGATGCAGAAGGAGAAATAAAAGTCCCATAATGTAGGAATTCATGCTTTTTAAAAAATATTGAGCAGTCTTTTCCCAGATGCACTTTGTATGCAGTGCTGCAGTCTGCTGCTGGGGAGCTCTGCCCGAGCTGGCAGCTCAGCCTGTGCTTTGTGAGTGGCATTCACAGCCCAGGCGGGCTGTGACCGAGGGCGCTTGCTGGTGACACCGAGCCCGGCGCAGAACGGATGGAAACAAAACCACCATTGTAGCACGGTCGTGAACTGGACGCGCTGCAGCTCGGTGTGCTGGGGGGCATAGAGCTGGGATCTCCAACCACTGAGAGGAATTGCTCCTTGCTGGTAGCATTAGTGCTATGGTTTCGTGATGTCCTGTGATTTTAGGTAATATTTCTCAAAGTGCATGGAGGGCATCCTTTCTGTGTTGGATGCTGATTTCTGGGCAGTGTGTTACGGGCTGCTGCTGCAGTGCCACACAAAAGGAACTAAAGCTCGCCAGTAGCTTGGAAGCAGCTCAGTACCTCTGCCATCAGCCATGCTCCATCTCCACTGAACTCAGGAAGCAGCTCCTACTCCAGGTCTTTTGCTGAACAGAATGCTGAAGAGCCCATCCTCCAGTCCTTCCTCTGAAAATACATGGCTTCATTTGTGCTTGCAGCTCAGGTGCTGGGATCCGGCCCCGGGAGGGACTTCCCAGAGCAGTCTGTTGCGCAGTGTAGGCGCTGCCTGTGGGCATGCACCCCGAGCAGACGTGTGCATACCGGAGCCGCAGGACTGGCAGGCATTGGGGCACGGGACATTACTGGAAAAGCCAATGGCTGTAGCATGCCTCTGGCTTTTGAACTACTGGGAGTGCATTTGGGGTCAGGATTTGTTGTTTTTTCAATGCAACTGTGGGGGTTGAAAGTCATTTTTTAAACAAAAGCTGAATTCTCGTTAAAATATTTCAAGAACTGCATGTGGAAAGAAAACACTAAATATGACAGCGTTTGTGAGAAAATGCAGGGGTCTGGCCATACTTTGTGCCATCACTTTGAGTGCAAAGTCCTTAGGGCACCTTCTATTTATCTGCAGCACACAATCCATGCAGGCTGTAAAAGTAATGGATCTCTCAGCCCACTGAAAGTATTTGGCAGTTCTTTTGGAAAGGGCTTACTGGCTGAATGCAGAGACCTTAGTCCTGATAAAAACAGCAATTTCCTGTGTGGTTAGCAAAGAAAATATCACTCAGGCCCTTTTACTGCCTGTGCTTTCCATTACAGACCCATGTTATATATCTGAAATTCTGAATGGGTCTGTAATGTCGACTAGAAATTTGGATAAGCAATTCTTTCCTCTAAAAAGTGAAATATTATCAAGAAAAAAAGGATGTGGTGCTTTATTTCCCGCAGTCAGGTAAATCACTGTGCAACTCATTGTTCAGCAAGGAGTTGCAGTAGGCAGCATTTCTGAAAAGCTGCACACAGCTCCCAAGCACAAACCTGCTTGGACTCAGGTTTCCAGCAAGTGTTGTTTGTCACCGTCAGAAGGTTGCAGTGCCATGCACAGCCCTTGGTGTGGCATGGCCCCCAGCATGGCACAGCTTTAGCAGGTGGTAGAATATGTGGGTCTGGGCATCTTGATGAGGAAGGCAAAGATTTGAGATTACAGTTTAAATAAGAAAAAAAAGGAGCATAGATGAAAGGAATTGGGCTTTACAAGTGGACTGAATCCAAATGAAATCCGAGGTGGATGATGTCAATAATGATGATGCTATCTCCCGTTGTGAGTTATTTCATTAGTTAGCAGAAAAGCGCTACACTAAGCAGCCTTCAGTCCAGCTATTAGCTGCTAATTGGCTTTCAGGAGTTAAACATTCATAATTGAGGACACTAGGAACTGGCTTGGATTGTCACTGTCTGTGATCTCAGGACACGACACACTGATGTGTGTTGAACAGCCAAGAGGTGACAGTGCAGCTCATGGTGTTGGTGCTAACCTGGCATTATGCCACAGCTCTGAGGGCTCTGCTGAGCACCAGGGAAAATCCCTGCCAGGCTGGGCACAGGATGGCTGTGTCCCTGTGCTGGGACAGGTAAGGGGATGGCTGCGTGCAGGGTGCTGCTGGCCTCCAGCACAGTACCACCGGTGCAGCTGTAATTCAAGAGTGCCCTCCCGCAGTGAAAATACAAAGAATAGGTGAAGTTCTGGATGGACACAGCATTCAGGCTCAGGAAGTTACAAAAATACGGGGGTGGCACAGAATTAAAAGCAGCAAACGCTCCAGTGTGCCTTGTCCTGAGCTCTACTTGAGCACAAACTGGGGCGATGTGGCAGTATTTTCAGTAGTTCATGTGATGGTCTTGTACTTCTTTAAATAGAGTGCAGAAAACTCTTAATGAAGAATGGATGAAGAATAAAAGAATCGACAGAGCTTGGCATTAACCTAATAACTGCTTAATTTCATGTGTGAGAAAAGGATTTAACTGCTGTAGTAGTGGAAAATGAATTATGGCTCCTCGGCTAATATGCTCGTAAAGGAACAAAATGAAAAATGGCCATAAAAATAACAGTGGTGATTTAACGTCTGCAGGGATCAGTATTTAACAAAATTAAATGATCTTAAAATCTGACTTCAGTTCAAATATTTATGTTAAAATTCCTAGCAAGTAAGAACATGACCAGTCACCACAAACTGCAATTCCAGCATTCCGAGTGGATTTTGCCGCTTTAAGAATTCGTAATCTGATTATGTTCCACCCAACTTGAAAGATTTTTAAAATTAGGCTACTTAAAATATCGACAAAAGTGTTTTCTTTAACTTGTCTCAGACCTATAAGGAAGATATTTGCCTTTGGAGCACCAACGTGCATGTCCATCCCATGCAGACCTCAGCAATGTCATTCCTACAACAGAAAGCAAAGAGCCCCTGGGCCACAGTGCCAGCACACTGCATGCAGCAGAACAGCCACTTGTCTGTGGGTATCACTGTTGCAGCAGTCACGTCCTCAGCTCACTCGTTCCTGGCTGCTGTTTGTGAGGTGATTGCAGGGGTCTATCCCTTGGGAGAAACTACCTCGTCTTTCGTATTCTGAGCAAGCCTGAGACTGATTAAACTGCAAAGATGATGAATGGAAATAGCAGTGGGTGCTACCTGTGTGTGCAGACAGCGCTGTGATGGTTTGGGTGTGCATTAGGCAGCTGTGTCACAAGGAGGGAAGTAGGGAATTCACAATCTAGAGAAATGCAATCAAAGCAATTCAGTGAGAACTCGCACCCTCAGCCCTCAGAGCAGTCAGTGAGTGGCTGTGTGTGGCAGTGCTGCCTCTCCCCATGCCCTGGGAAGGAGCTGGGCACAGCCTGGAGCTTCCCGGGACCTTCTGTGGGTCTGGGGCTACTGGGGAAGTTCTTTAAAAGCAGCAAGCTGCATGTTTGGCTCCAGTTTATGCTGTACGAACTGTTTCACAAAGATAATTAGCTTGGAATTAATTTATTCAAGCAATGGAATGCAGCCTTAGAGGAAAGCACATTTGCAAAACCTGCAAGGTGCAGTTATGGGGTGCAGTGCTTTTCTGCTTACCCAAACACTGCTGTGTATGGTACAAGGCTGGCTGTGCTCAAAGCATTAACAGCCCAACCTCTGCCAAGGTACTCAATGGCTTAAAACCAATCAGGTTAACATTTCTGCCTTTGTGAATAGGAACACCCTTTTCTCTTTGTAAAATTAGTGATAATCTGTGCATTTTCCTATACAGAAGAGGGTTAAAAAGGGAAAAAACTTTGCAGAGCAAGCTTTTAAAGCCGTTTTGTTAACACGGTCATAGCAAAGTAATCTGCCACCTGAATGACATCCCAAGGAGCTGACACTGCCAGTGCTGCTCCTGTAGGAAGGTGCATCAGCACTGACGTGAGCTCCCTGCAGAAGGCGTGAGGTGCGTTCTGATCAATGCAGTGCTTACTGTCAAATGCAAATACCCCAATCCTGTTTTCTCACTGGCAAACATCATTAGGGATGTCTCCTGAGTATGCGTGCAGGCATCCACTGGATAGGATCAGTTAATTTACAAATTGCCCATGCTCACAAACTGCTCAGAGTTGCAGGGCCCAGGTTAGCAGGACAGGTGTACCTCCCCCTGCACAGGTGCTGAGGGCTGACCCATGCTGCATTTGCTACTTGGTGAAGTGGGGCAGGGATGTGGCAGCTTTGGAGCAGGTGAGATAGAGATGGGTGGGCTGCTTGCGTGGCTTTATTCTGGCTTGAGTAATGCTGCTGTAATGTGCTTATATCAAAGGAGAAGTTACAGCCTGTATGATGGGATTTTTGTTGTTCTGAATTGAGAACTCCTTTTATTCTGCTAATCCTTTCACCGGCTGCAGGCTCTGTCTGCTCTTTTCAAGCGCACAGTCCACTGCTTTATTTCCTGCTCCTCTGTTCTGACTCTTGTACTTGGTCTGATTTCTCTACTTCCTTAACTTCTGACTTGTTCTCCTCTTCTCTTGCCAGTGCTGGGATATGTGGGCTGCATTTCATTACCCTGGAGAGCAAATCTCAGCCTCCTGTGCCCTCATCTGTGTGCTGCAATGCTCACCACAGATGAGGGAGAAATACTGAGAAAAGCCTTCTCCTAGGAAGCAGGAGGCATTTTCCTGTGGATTTTCTCAAAGGGATGACACAGAATGAGCTCCAGCATGCCACCTCCCTGAAAGCAGTGTGAGTGATGGTAGGGCCACACCAAACCAGCTGCCTTCAGGCTTCTTACCTCTGTGGTGGATGGGGAGGAAAACTTTTGTTCCTTAAATGCCTGGGTTGCCCTGAAAAGATCGTGCAGCACTGTACACGATGAGTAATGCAGCCTTGTGCTGTCAGCTCTTGTTATCTGTCCTACCTTTGTTTTCTATGTTCTCTGGACCTCAGCAACCCAACCAGCAATTTAACCTGAAAGCAGCAGAGGTGTTGTCACATCATTGCAGGCACGCTGCAGGAGGTGGGGTCATCCCTAGGATGCAGTGTGCCTGATCGTCACCAGATAAATCCTGATTTTTAAGGAAAGGATCTGGCAGTGCAGCCAGGCTTCCTGCAGCAGACTGTGAGGCAGAGAGCAGCCAGGCATTGGGTTTAATGCCTGTCCCTAGGCTGGGAAACCCCATAGTCAGCTATGCTTCTGAGTCAGCTCCCACAGTGCCCTCTATACCTGCAATGATTTGTAGTATTTATGAAGAAGTAAAACAATTAAAAAATGCTGCTCTACAGCTCACCAAGCTAGCTGTAATAGCAGTCAAATAGTTCAGCTGTGTCAGGGAATGCAGTGGGTCAGCTGAGGACAAGATGACAAACACAGCTTTCTGCCAGCCCGGACTCCTCAGTCCTGCTCATTCCAGTGGAAGGGACCCACTGTATCATGGAAAATGATGGGTTTTTAAATCTTGGTTCTTATCTTGGAGCATGGTGAACAGATTAATTGGACAGTCTGGGAAATTGATCAGCAAATGCTGCCCAACAGGAAAGCCTCTTCCTGTCTGTTCCTGTCCTCGCAGAAGTATCATCATTTGTCTGATTAGAAAGATGCATGAAAATGGCAGTGTGCGAGTTCATGGGTTGCATGGTGCACTCACACAAGTGCACAGGAGGAACGGTGTTAGATGGCTCAGCAGAGGAAGCAGCCTGGGAGCTGGCAGTGGCTCCTGGCCCCCACCTCACTGCAGCACCTCCCTGCTTACCTTGCTGGGATCACTGCAGCTTTCTGCTAGGAACAGGCTGAGCGGGAATCTCCTTTAAGCTCTACTGCCACTGCCTGGGCTCTGACACAAATGCTATTTTGGATGCAGATGTAAACAGGAGCTGAGCAGTTAGCTGCTCTCATAGGGTTCACAGCTCTGCGATAGGACATTAGTCGGGCACTCAGATTCACAGACAGAACCTAAGTTTGTGTTAGCAAATTCTGCTGTGGGGATCACTTACAATACTGTGCCACTGACCTAAAGGATTGAGAAATCGGTGCTATTTGTACTTTGACCTCACTTATTTTTAAATCTTTTACTTATTTTTACAAATGAATTTAGATAATTTTACTGATGAGAACTAGAAACTTGGCAGCTTTCCAGGAAACTCTTAAATATCTGCTGTCCGGGAATTTAAGGGAAGTGCCAGACATCTTAAGATGACCTCACAAGTTAGCAACATTACTATATAATCTGCTGTTTTGCTTATGAATTCGGTATTACCAAGCACTGTGACTACCTCTCAAAACTAAGCATCTTCAGCATCCGCAGCCTTTGTGGTGCTCACGAGGCCTTTATACATCAGGTTGCACTAGGCTGGATGAAAATGTCATCTGAAAAACTTCTCTCCCTCAAACAGAAAAACTTGTTTCCAGAATGTCTGGAGGACACAGAAACGTGGAAGTGAATTAGCTCAGTATCCCAGAAGGACAGACTATAAGCTTTCCCCCTCTCTGTTCTGCAGCCTGATGTACCTGATCCATCCAGGTGCATTGTGCTGATGTGTTGTACAGCCACCAGCGATATGGCTAACAAGGGATTAATGTGCTTTGTATGTAGCTGCTTTAATTTAATTCAGGTCCAGATCCTATGAGGCAGTAAAGACCTCAGCTCCCACTGGAGGGGCTAGGGACCTGTTAAAGAAAGGGTCTTTAATCCTTAATCTTCCATTATGAGCCTGAGCACTAAGGGGACGCATTCCTTCTGAACGTGCTGGTAGTATTTACAGGATTTTGGTACCTTTTGTAATAGTCTGCTTAACTCTTAATGCATTGCTTGGAAACCAGCCGTGTCCACAGCGAACAAACGTGTAGACATATCCCACTGCTCTCTGGCAGTTTACTGTTAGAAATTGCTTTATTTCAACAAGATCTACTAACAGTGGTACAGAAAAGTAGTTTGTTAGCTTATTTTAAATTCCAAATATTTAAACTCTATCATAAAAATAGAAAGCCCTTCTAAGCTGAAGGCTAGGCATGTGAAGATACCACCCAGAGGCAAATACTTTTTTTTCTTGTTCTTGGAATATTGGTTCAGCTATTTTTTAATTTGAGTCTAAGTACAGCGCTTAGAAGTAACAAGCCTGGATACTTTTTTTGTGCTAACTAATGCTCTTACTATTTTCAAGATGCTTGAGCTGATAATTATGTTCCCAAAGTGTACGGCTTTTCAAGTTTTCAGACTGAAATTAAGAAAATAAGAAATTAAAAAAAAAACCAACAAAACCAATAGTGAAACCTATAAACAGTTAGCAGAGGCCAAGGTCAGCACCTCTGCTTCTAAAAACAAAACCATCCCCCAGCCCCATCCCATTTAGAAGGGTTGACCAAGTATTAGTGGCACTCATTTTATCCAAGATCTGTAGCCTGTTGTGCCATGCACAACTATTCAAGTGCTTCCTGGAGAAGGTGCTTACACATTAATAGTTCAACTTCTGCCTTCCATGGTCTGAATGTTTTTCTATGCTAACTAAAGAGATCTAGACAAGAAAAGCAACTGTTTCTAGCCTTACTGCACATCCCTGACTATCTGACCCAGAGTTAATGTAGCATTATTAATGTATCTATGACTTGTCCAGGGTCGCAGGTGAATTAGAAGTTTTGTGACAGGCAGCCTAGTAACATGCACCAATATAGATCATGTAATATGAATTTTATTTCTCTGACCCAGTGTACTCAATCAAAGAATGAGGTTCCTACGTAACTTGATTTTTCCTGGCTTTTGTGACAATAAATAAGGTCCTTTTATTATTTAAACACATTTTCTGTGATTTATTATATTAAGATGTTTGGCCTGATCTAGATTATGTGGCTTCGTGAAACTGATGAAAGAGCTATTGTTCTTCACAGCAGAAAACTGCCCCTCAACCAGGCTGTGGACGTATTTGGAGTCAGAAGTAACACTTCTGCAGTCTTGTTGATTTCTGATGCTACATTTTACACTATTGGTTTTAAAGCCCCATGTTTGATGTGCAATTCCAACAGTATTTAAGGATAAAAAATAACAGCTGACTTATCAAATTCGGAAGAAGTTTATTTTTCCATAAGCTCTGTTACTATTCTGAAGAAAGCTTAAAAGAAGAGTGGTTCAGCTGTATGGGTTACTCTTATGACTCAATGATACAGACTTAAACCTCACCAGTACATGCTTCTCCACCTTTCTTCCTCTGAAATCCAGTGAATTTGTACCTGTTGTCTAAAAGAGGTGAGGAAGCATGTCCTGGTGCAAGAATTTAATCAGTTCATGTTAACACCAGTGTGGACCATACATTACCTGAAATCAGAACCTACAAGTTCCTGCAGATTAGAACAATTTGTAGAGAACCATTTCCTCTAATCTCGCTTTTCAGCTCCAACTTACAGAGGTCAGTGCCAGAATAGCAAGTCAGGAGAATAAACTAATACTACTAAAGAGATTTTGTTGAGGCTGGCATGTGAAGAGAATTTACCATTATGTATGGCTTTCTTCTTCAGGAGAGCAGAGCTTGCATATTCCCTGTGCTTCCTCACTATAAAGAGAGGGATACAGGCATTTAAAAAGGAATTAGAATGCTGAGATGCTCAGTCCGTGCTGGATCGCTGGCTCCCTGCTCTTTGCTATGGAACATCTGCTAAAGAAGTCTTTGGAAGACTTCTGGGTTTTTTGGGACCAACAGAAAAAACAACACTGTTACGATGTTTTATATCTGGGGCACTTCAGCACTGACAAATGCCTTCTCATTTTATCATGCTGCAATCAAGATGACAAAAAAGTGTGGCAGCTAATAGAAATTCCCCCGCAGCCCAACAAAAAACGGGGTCTTGAAAGGAAAAGTTTGGCACACAAAAAGCTCCAAACACAAAAAAGCTAAACCTCTACCAAACCATTTCTGCTTGCTGTGAGCCTGCCAAAGCAGAGCAGACTTTCTCAACAGAAAAGGCTACATTATGCTAGAAGGAAATGAGCTGCAAGGCACAGGAAAAGGGAACGCGAGCGGAGATTTATGGCACCACTGAAAGCAGTCACTGTACTGCCCGATCGGGAGTAAGACTTCCAAGGGATGCTACCTCTGTTTTTTTGTCTATCAGGAGAGAAGTACAGTTTCTGCTGCAGGGTATCTGCACTGCTGACATCCATAACAAGGCTCATCGCTTCAGCTTTCTGATCACCATGGCTATGTTCTACCTAATCACAATTTTCCACTTCTTCAGAAGAACTAAAGGGGGGAAAAGTACTCAAACCTGAACCACTAAATCCAAACCAATGAACATCTGCCAAACGTTAAGTAGGAAACAGAACTGTTACAAATGTTCTAAGTTTTGTTTAAGCACTGACGATTTCCTAAAGTACAAACCTTGGTATCCTGCTACTGCTTCTGAAGATCATGTGGAAGGATTTGTTCAAGCTGATATTTTTTACTTCGCTTTATTGCAGCTTTCGCACTTTGTGTTGTACATGGGCTGATTTCCCCTGGATACACACAGACTGCAGCAGAAAGGCACATCCGTGGACAAACAGAACCACTGCCTATTTCTGGTGTGGCTATTTTCTAGTTGCAGCTCCTTTTTACCTCCCCTGGTATAATCTCTCTCAGAGGTAAGCTGCTAGCCTTGAAAAGCTGCAGGATCTCCCTGGAATTTTACCAAGCAGTTTGAACTTTGCCATGGCTTTTCTTGCAAGTAAAACTGTGGCATGTTTTCAGCTCCCTAAACCAGGTGAAGGTGTACTCCGAAGGATCCTGATGGACTACCATATGTTTGCACAGCCTGTGAAAATGTAAGAGTGCACTATCATCCCTAAAATATATTGCCTAAAATATATTAATATATTAATATCCCCCTAACATATATTAATATATTTATATTAAAATATAAGTATAGACCCACACAATGCATTCTGGATGAACATTTCTAAATGTCTCTCTTCAAAAAAATAGCAGCTGATCTTTCTTAAGTAGCATGCACCTTTTTTTCATACTGAGCATCATACCAAAATGTGGACACCTATCTGCAGTTCTTTATATAGTACTTGGACATTTAATTTTCATTAGTGATGAATCTGAGCCTCAGACTCTGGACTGCATGGTGAAAAACGTTTGCTAGTGCCTCAAAAGTACCTCTGCGGTTTCTTGCTTTTAAGGAAGACACAACTCCTGCCTTTATTTAACCACAGTTTGCACTTATAAGAGGACAAGATATTGAATTATATTTCTCTGCAGTTTAGGTCTGTCCTTTGTCCTGAAAAAGTATTAGTCATGTAGGTTTAAACACTTTGCGTGCTCTGCCAGCAAGCACCATGTGGAACTGAATGCTAAAATATGTCAGCAAGATGTGTAACAGAGATAAGGAAGACTCTTCCTTTTAAGAAACAATTTTCGTGCTCATGTGTAAGAGCCATTGAGGTAATCTGCATTGCTCTCACAAGCCAACAAACAGAAGCATGTCCTGAAACTTCAGCTAGCTCCAAAAGTGCAATGCTCACACACACACACACAGAGGGAGAAGATCCTTGCTGCAACACTGCTGTTTTCTGTGATCCCAGGTAGGATTGCAGAAGTAGGAAGAAATCACATCGAGATGTGGGTGACTGTCTTCCTTTCATACATCTTTCTTTCTGCTGCAGCCCTTTTGGAATGATCTCCTGGTCATTCCATATGTTACTTGACAAGGAGATGGATCTGATGAGGTGCTGGTTGATTCAGAGACCAGCAGCCAGTCCCCTTAAGCACTGGTGGCACATGAAACGTGACCATGTAGCTGGCATTAGTATCTATCCACTGCTTGTTGAGTTCTTGCATTTTATGAAAAATCTGAAGTGTAAAGACCACTCCCAGTTCCGTGCGTTTTCTTTCCCTGGTGTTAAGCTAGCAGCTTGCCAGCCCTGGCCATGTCTGTCTGTAAGGCCTGGCTGTGGGACCTTAGGGCATGTTAAAACAACAGGAGACATAGCAGCAAGGACAGAGTGCATGGAAGTGTGCACAGGAGGGCTGCTAAGTAGTTTTCTGTGAAGGGCAAGGAGGAAAAATCCTATCGAGTGCAACCACACCTCTGAACTTGGTGCCAACACAGAGCACTGTCCGTGGAAGAGGTATTTATGCAAGTGGAAACTTCCTGTAGATGCACACATGGTTGTTAGTAAGCAGTAACTGAACACAGTGCTCACAGGCCATCTGATCACAGTTTCGATATTACCAGTGTGGGATGGACTTGAATTGGGAACCTGTTTATAAGGGGTTTTACACCAAGCTTATGTGTGAGCAGAATGAATACTAGAAACATTTTTAAGAAACCTAAAGTCAGCTGATGCACATAATTTCTGCCTATGCTCAGCAATGTAAGGAGGTGTATTTAGTTTTAGCTGACATTTTTCATTGTAGCTTAGTCTGCAGGTCTCCTGATGGATCTTACGTAGCCTGCTGTATACATTCACATCCATATAACAGACTTCACCAAAATCTGAGTGCAACCCTCTGGCCACTTTACAAGCTCAATAAATAAACAAATGCTTTAGGAGATGTTTATATATACATATATATATACTTAATCTGTATAAAACAATCAAATATCTCTTGCAAACAGTTAAACATCTCATGGTTGCAATTTGTATGTACAGTTGCATGTATGTTTCAAACGTAAGGATGGTAATTTTGTTATTCAGATCAAAAGTAGCAGGCTGGTATCAGACATTAATCAGGCTGCTGTTTCTAATTCTTGTACTTTTCTAAAGAACAGTGGAATGTGGCAGGAACTACACAGAGCCAACTCATGGAGCTTCATACACAGTTTTTCATCTGTAGTGGCAAAACTGATGTTGAAGGCTTTGGAAAACAATTTCTCTGTGTAGTTGTACACAGCCTGTGCTTGTAGAAAAGATGTGCAATAGTCTTAATCGCACACATAGCGTCACAGATTTTATATCACCAGCTCTGTAGCACAGCATAAAATAACTGTTGAATTAAATATGACACAGATTTGTGCATCTCCTAAATAAGAAGTAATGGTGTTTTCAAGCAATTAGATAGTATCTGTCAGTTACTACTTAATAGACAACAAAGAGAGTTATTTCCTTTTAAGCTGTACCACTCCATCTGAGCGTTGGTAAGCTTAATGCGCAGTGTAACTGAGTACATTAGAAGGTTATTAATAGCAGGAGAGGTTTGTTTTCATGGCATGTAACTGTATCTAAGACAAAGCAGTTTGGGATGAGGCAGACTGAGCTCTAACAGCACAGATCCTGGAGTGGTTGTGCTGGATGAAGGGATGTGCCCATACCTAGAGGCAGGTTTTATTTCCCTGGGTGCAGCCGTGAAATTTCATGGGTCACAACAGGCTATGACACACTGGGAGACCCCAGTGTTACTGGAACACTCTCAAATACAGTGGATAATGGTGTTCACATCTCAAAGCCTTCTCTTTCGCCTCCTTATGCTATGCCAGGGAGCACTCGGAAAACAATCTGATCATTTCCTCCAACGGCAAATCATACAATGCTTTATTTTAAACTAGCAGAGTTAGCATACGGAAGGCAATCATGAGCTCACTGATTTATAGTCTCATCTTCATGGTCTTTTCCAAATAGTCCCTCATGTTTCCTCTTCCGGCCACTAATTACCAAGATTGCCGTGCTCGCTGCCCACCCTGTAGGTGGCTGGAATTGCAGAACAGCCAGCAAAAAGGCAACACTCGGTGCAAAGCTCGCACATCCCAGTGGCAAACCATTTCATTTCATAACGCCAAAATATCCTCTTGCACTTTTTGGGTATCTGCAGCACTTTCACGCACGGATAGCGTATAGTACTGACTGCCACGGGACACCTCCGAGTTTGATACTGAAACCCTGGAAGGGAAAAAGGGCTCTCTGCTCCAGAAAGGTGAGACTGACGTGAGACCCCGCGCCGACGTCGAGTCAGAGCCGTGACACCGCCCGCACACCTCGCATCATTTGGAAGGAAGTCCTCCGCCTACGTGACACCGCATCGCGCAGAGCTGCGTGCCACCCGCCGCCAAACGCCAGCTCAGGGCTACGGGCGCTCCGTTCTGATGCCGAAAGCCTTCAGCGGGGCTCCTCCCGGCCCACGGGCCGCCGACACGCGGTGCCACTTCGCACCTGCACGCAGCCAATCCCGCTCCTTGCGCGGCTGTCCGAGCTTCTTCCAGCGAAACGCGGGGCGGTCCGCCTAAGTTCTGCGCTCGAACGCTACAGCCGCTCGACACCGCTAGGCTACACCGACCGCGCCAACGCTTTGCCCCGCGGCGATGCCTTCGGTGGGACGGGAGGGCGCTCCAGCGGCTTCGCCCGTCTGCACGACGCGCCCGCTCGGCTGCCACCTGCCCGCGGTGACCCGGCACGGAGCCGGCGGCTCCGCATGGAGGGCGCGGATGTGCCTCTCCGCCCGCGGCGACCCTTACCGATGATGATGGCACAGGCGCTGAGCAGCCCGATCTCCTTCTTCAGCGCCACCCGCTCGTGGCCGCCGGAGCGCGCGCTGCGCTCCCTGATGCGCGCGGGTAAACGCCGCGTGGCAGCGGACGTCGTCACCTGTGGTCCCACGCGCTGCTGCTAAGCGCGAGCAAACGGCGCTCCTTTCCCACGCGCGGAGGTAATCCCGGGGACGCTTCGTTCTCTGGGAACGTGGGGATAACGGGGAAAGCGTCGGGGAAATAGCGCCGTGCGGGAATTAACGCATCTGCTGCTCTGCGAGCGAGCCGCTTTCAGAGAGTGCTAGCGGGGAGGCTTCCTGCGCTCCCAGGTGAAACCACGCAGCTCAGTCCCGGTGCTGCGGCCCCGGGCTCCTCCGCCCGCGGCGGCCGGGGGCTCTCCCGGGGGCTCCCGGTGTCCGTGCCGGCCCCGCACACCGCGCTGGGCTGTGCACGTGGGGTGCGCGGAGCGAACTGCGGCCGCGGGGCGGTGGGAGTGACTGTGGTGACATCGCTGTGATTTTGTTCGGCTTTCAGGATGCATGGAATGAGTGGAAAGCTGGCGGCCCCCCTGCGGGAACCCGGGGGCTATCGTATGGAGCGGAGAACCGTGAGTGATTTTACTTTCTAAAGATGCTTAAACTCCCGTTCTTAGAGGAAGACTTGCTGATTTTTCAGAGGGGGAGATGTGCGTCCAGAACTGATGTATTGTTGAATAGGATTGTTGTTTCTAGACGAGCTGCCTTGCTAACTGCTTCTAACAGGTGCTCCTACTGAGTAACTTCATACTGCTGTAAGGATGTGCTCTACGGGAGGATTTGCATCCTGAACTGCATATGTGGTGTTGCTGTTCTCACCTTGAAGGCAGGGAAACGTGCAAACCACAAACAAAAAGTTCAGATGCTCAAAAGCTGCCTGATATTTTAGCTGTTTCTCCTGAGTGCTTTAAATTGTTTCTGAGCTATGGTTTCCAGTGGTGGCAGCTGATGTAATTTGTAGCACCTCTGAAGGTCTCGCACAGATGCTGTGATTCACTCGGAGCAAACGTACCTGTGATGGTCCGTTGTTTTGTTCAAGGTAGAAATAAAATTGAAAAAAAAAATCAGGAAATAGAGGAATGACTTGTGTTATCAATTTCTTTACTAATGGTGCTGTTTAGTTCTAAGAGCCTGAGGAAGTTTGAGGTCGTTTAACTTTTATGGGTCAACCCCAAGATATGTTAAGTGAGTGACCACTAAAAAGGGTAACGCTGTACTCAGTTTCTTTTACTGTGGTGGAAACGTTGGTTTGCTCTGAACTGTGTGTATGGTCTTTGTGTCATTGTGCAGAAGATGGGAATCCCGGGCAGTACTCTTACACTGCTGAGTGTGAAACAGTGCAAGCTGGCTGTGGGCTGAGGACAACAAATAATAGGATTCAGTTAACTATGTTTGCCTTTTCTTGCTCTACAGTGCAGTAGTTGTGGGTGTTATTCTCATTTTCTCTCCTTTCTCCTTTAAGTTTTATGTTCAGTAGAGGGGGCTCTGCTAAGTCAACTACTAAATATCTGTTTATATCAGCATGCAAGGTGTACACTATGCGTCTTGTTCTGCAGCTGTTCCTCCTTGATGAGAGAGGCGTAGCTGTGTGATTTGATTCAGGTGTGGGTAATGAGCAGGGTTGGATACAGCTGTGTTGGTGATGAGGGCTGTGGGTGGCTGCAGCAGCTGAGCCCCCTCTCCCTGGCACCTGAGGCTGAGCACTGTATGGGGAGTCAGCCAGGAAATCATGTGGATGGTTTGATTTAGGAGTGTACTCCTGAGTCCTTGTATAGTTCTTCATTCAAAGAACATCGATTTAATACTTGTTGTTCCCCCACCCCTCCCACAGTGTGTGCATAAGAAATATCTTCCTTTTTTTTTTTTTTTTGACTTTTAAATGTTTTGCTTTTGCTGAAGGAGTAAGTAGGTGGCAGTTTACAGTGAGAGCTTTCAGTATATCTATATCCATGGCAAACCACGAGGGTGTAGAACAGCAGTGGGCCAGAACCTTGTTGGAAAAGACAGTATGACAAAGGTTGCCCTCATTAGCTGCCAGAAGCTACTTACTTATTTGGTTAGTTAGGCTGTGTGCTTGCCTGCTTCACTGCATTCTCTGCATGAGGGTGAGGAGAGGATTCTCTCAGTACTTCTTGTGGTAGTGTTGGCTGCTTGTTTAGGTTGTGTATTCTGTCCTTTGGTTAATATTGTTCCAAAATAAGCAAGTTGTAAGCCGTGTACATTTGAATTACAAGTTATCTGAGACAGCTTTCAGAGCAAAGCCTTCTTTTAAATTGTTTTGAATCTGGACATACAGTATCTAATTGAATGATGAAATGTTAGTAAGCAAAAAAGCCAAAGTTCTTTGTAGGAGAGCAATTGCTGCATAGCAACTGCACAGAGAGGATGCAATGAAGCTTGCATGTGTTCTTTTGTTGCTATTTTTGTCCTCCTTTCCTCAGTGTTCTGAAATGTACAGAAATTATTAAAGTTGTTGGAACCAATTCATTTGTTGTTGCTTATGCTTTTAAAAACAAGGAGAGAGTGAACAGTGACAGTTTGCTTATGCTTTTGGGAAGAAATAATAAGGAAGTTCAATATGCTACTAGTTATGGAGGAGTGTTGTGATGGAGTTTTCAAATGAATATGGTCTTCAATGTATGTGAAGTTTATAGGCCAAGACTTAGGTTAAAAAAATACGAAGATTGTGGCAGTAATGCCCTGTCCACTCTTTTGTTAAAAAAAAGAACAGCCAACTATACAGAAATGAAGCATACCGTGACTGTCGCTGAAAAGAGTTGTAAAAGTGTAATTCAACTTTCTGTTCAATGGGGTCACTGAGACCAGTAGCTGGGAAATTAGTTGAAAGGATTAAGTATGTTGTAGTGTATCTCTCAGGAGCAGTCTGATTGGTTTAGTAAAAGGCAATTAGGGGTTTAATGGGATTGTAAAGTGTATGTTAATTGCTAATAAACTTCAGAGTGAAGTTGTCCATGTTCTGCTTGATTGTTACCGGTTCTGTATCATTGCAAACTTTATTTATGCAAAATAATAATATAATTTTACCTTTGTATCTTTTTAAATGACAAAGTGAGGGCTGAGTAACCATACTGTGGAGACTACTACCCCACAGGCAGGGGGGAGCCTAGGTTGTCATAGAGCATTTGATTGTCTCTTGCTGTTTTCTGAAGTCTTTGGGAAAATTTCTCCCCTCTTTCAAGAGAGGGCAGGTTTGTAATTGAAAGCTGGAGTTAGCAAGTAAGTGGTCTTCAGGCTTAAGACCATGGCTTTCTAAGTAAGATGAGCTTTAGAAGTGTGTTCCTGGGCTGCTGAATGGAGGTGGCCTCATCCAAGTTTTCTGATTATCAAGAAAACAGGCTGAGGATCAGGTCTTCTATGAAATGCTCTCATCTCAGTTGGTCCTTACCAAGGGGTGTATCTTCTGAGTCCTGCATTGTATTGTATTCTTTGGGAGTTGGGAAGAGCCTGACTGGTTCCACTCTTCCATTGTCATCTGCAAGCTTGAAGCCAGTAATTTAGAAACTTCAGGAGATGATTCAGGCCATATAACTGTTTTGCCCTCTTCTAACAGGGATGTAAGTTTGTGTGCAGTAGAGGCTCACCTAGTGTTAATAGCTCTCTCCACAGGACCTATTAAGAAAAGTAATTTGGCAGTACCTAAAAAAAAAAAAAAATCAACTCACTTAAAGCAGCAGGTTTTCATCCTTAAATTCTGGTAACCAGAATGTTCATTGTCTTTTATGTAAATTATTTACCAAGCATGAACTGCTGGATGCTCAGCTATCTGTGTCAGAACTCTGTATTTCTAGATTTTCACCTGTATAAAATGAGCTACTGTATGTTCAAATTATATCACTCCTTCAAGTGATATTTCATGGTGACTTGTAAGTAGGTGAATATAAGTAGCTCATATAAAGAATTATTGGTAGGTTGTTGAATAACTAGGTTTGTACAGCCAGAGTTATTTGAAGAACCTACTTCCAGCTGAGCACTCGTACTGTTGGTGTGTTTAGTGGAGTACACGCAAATGAAGTGATGAAAAGGAGCTGAGACAATGAACAATTTCAGAACAAACCTTCATTTTACTCTTTTTTTTGACTCATTTTCAGTATAACATACTTTAGTTTATTAGTTTGCTGGAACTTTTTTAATCTTTTTTTTTTTTTGTGGATTATAAAAGTTTCTTCATCTTCCCCCACCCCCCCCACCAAATATCCTGTTTTTTACACCCTGCTCTTACTGCTTTGGTCTGAACTAACTTTAATTTCTGAAGGTGGTGGCTTAAGATGGTTACAATATTGAACCTTGGTGCATTGCTACTTCTAACTGGGTTGGAACAATCCCCTCAATTTCTCACAAGTAACACTTCAAGTATTGTGCTGTTGACTTGGGTTTTTGGTTTGAGGTTAACCGTGATGTGTTTCGCTTCCTTTTCAGCAGGAATAACCTCACCAGGTCCTTTTCCCTCTGCACTGCTGCCTACACTGTTCCTCTCTGTTCTTCATCTGTGTGCAGGATCTTTCTTTTGAGGCCAGTCTTTCAGCTGAATATCATTTTCCTATGATACCCCCACAACTTCTGAGACCCTCCTGAATTTTATTCTGTGCTTCTTTATGTGAAGTTGCTCACTCTTTTCTGGTGCACTGAAAATGAAAATGTATCCCTGATAGATTTTAGGGGCCCACCTTGAAATTTATTTCTAGTACATCAGTACATTTTGAATGACTGCCCCTTCAGTGGTGATGTCAGGTGTTTTCTTTTTTTCCCCCTGTCAAAACTTAACACTTGTAAATTTGACCATTATCACTTGGATTTCATTTGACGTTATCTTACTTATGAGCATGACTCTTGGGGCAGAACTGAAGGCTCTCGTTTCTAAAGGAAATCAGTTAATATCCACCCCTTCCCCTTTGCTCAGTGTAACGAGTTCCCAACAGGATGCAAGAACAGACTCGAATTTCTATGACCGCCTGTCATCCTCTGAGAAGCCCGGTAGATGTCACTCTGGTCCTTTAACTTAATATTTAAAGACGGAACGATCACTGCGCTGGTTATTTTAAGTCTTGTTTCTTAAAACTTGGCTTCAAAATTAAAATTGTGTGTAAGTATAAAAATTTCTGTAGTAGTAAAAGTCTTGCTGAAATAGCTCTGAGTCTTTAGAAAAGAGAATATTTCTGCATGTATCTATAAAGCTCAGTTTGATGTAGTACACGATTGAGGGAGTGTGTGTGAGTGTGGTGGGTTTGCACAAGGGCCAGCTATCCTTGCAGTAGGTAAGTCACCTGCCAGGGAAATCTCAAGGCTGCTAGTCCGAAGGCTTGTCTACCACTGAGACGTGATAAGAGCTCTATCAGGAGTCTGTTCTCCCTCTTTCATGGTTGCCCTGATCATTGATGGCATGAGGGCAAGGTCAGTGGTGCCCAACCTAAACTGTCTTAATTTTACCTCAAAAGGGGCTTAATGTTCAGGGTATCAGGGCCGTTAATCCAGGTGTTTGGAGCTCCCTCTCAACTCTTCCTGACCTCTGAGCACTTTTGACTCTTCCAGGACAAAATCAAACAAGTTAGCTGAGCCATCTGCCAGTGGTTTGAACCAACTTGTTTGGCTTTGCCCTAGAACTGACTAGAAGTGCTTACACAGCTGGTTACTGGGTCTCAGCTGGAAGGTGTTAACAGCTGGGAAACAAGAAGAAACAGCCTGTAAACTGTATGCTCTGAGTGAGAGGCTTTATGTGGGCCTGTTGTCTTTCTCTGAAAGAGACAAGGTGTGCTCCTATTGCCCATGCCAGCAGAGAGGTGATTTAAGAATCTGTCAAGTCTCAGATCCTCACTAGTGTATCTTTTTATAAAGGTGTATTTCCTACATGCATGGGATTGCTGTACCTGAGTGTGTCTACCAGCTGCAAGCAGATTGGGGTAGAGAATCAATTGTAGAATATTGTTTTTGACTTCAGAGAATGGGGAAGCCAGTTTGACAGTTTATCTACCAGCCTTTGAGATCTTAAAAAGAAAACAAATAAATAACAAAAAAATCCCCACAATAAACAAAACAAACCCCCTTTTTACCCTTATTAGTAAGCTGGCATTGTATCGTGGAATATCATATCTGTATGATATTATGGATTATGAGTAATGAATTAGAATGCATCATCTTCTTCAATTTTCACATTGATGAAAGTTTGCATAGCAGTCTGCAAATAAAGTAGATTATTCTCTTATCCAGGAACTCGTCTATATGCAAGATGTAGAGCTGTCTCACAGACTGAAATGTATATTTGATCTAAGTAATAATCAGTGCTTAGAGTTCATACACATCCCCTGAGCTCTATTCCTATTATAAGAGTTCACAGAAACTACTCTGTAGACCTGCTGGAATAATTTTTATTAAATGATATTCTTTGTTAAACAGGGAAAACAGAACTGTGAGGAGGTTAAAATCTGGGCTTGGCTTCCCCACTAATGACAAACTTTGGCCCCAAAATTTGCTGAGACAGAGATGACAGGTTCTCGCAAGTACATCAGGTCATCCATCCTTTCTGGTTGCTGCAGGGTACAGGTACACTCAGGCAGAAATGACTGGGTTATTCTGAACTTTGCTCACACACAAGGCAGGACAAGAGGGGTAGTGCTACCCACCTGCCCGACTCATACACTAGAGCAACTCCACCAAACCTTTCTTTCCTTTCACTACTCAAAGAGTATGGACTGTATGAGGGTTGCACCACTTTTGACACTTAGATTTCAGTACTTGGTCAACAGTTATAACCTGCCAGCCCTGGGTGGTTCTCAGTCAAAACAACTTGTATTTACAGAAAAGCTTCATGGGACCAGAGATAGTACAGGTAGGCAGGGATGTGAGGGAGCCCATTACTTGCATCTGCTACGTGCCTCAGACTGGGAAGCAATGAGTGATGCTTAAACTGCAGCTGTTGATTTAATCTGGGGGTGATCTTGCATCTCTAGCCTTGTTTGCCTATCTCTAGAACAGATGTTTTCTTCCCATTGCAGTCTGCCTGGAGGCTTAGCCTTATGTGTTGTATTATATTTTGGTATTGTCACTGGTGAACTTTTTCAAGTGGAGGAGGGATGGGCCTTTTCTTTGTCAGACTTTCATATCATCATCACAGGGTTAGGGGATTTGCTGCATAGTGCATCATCCCAAACATTTTTGATGATAGCATCAGATTTTTTCCTATTTGCCCTTTTCCTTAGAAAGGGGTGAGACTCCTTGGGTGTTGCCTGACAGAATTCAGGAGGTGGGTGGGTGCAGTGAGATTTTCTGGCTGTGCATCTTGGTAGGGTTACTGAGAGTACAGAAGGCCCTCAATGCAGACAGGGAGCAGCCTGCATAAATGCAACTAGAAGCAGAAGATTCTCCAAGCACGTTTCTTCTTTCTGGAGCAACTTGCCAATAGAGAGGGAGATTGTGTTGGAAAGCAGCTGGACTCTCCTCTCTGTGTGTGCATGTGGCCAGTCATCCTTCATGTGTACACATCAACTTCTTGGAAAGATGCAACTTCATCCAGGTGTTGGTATTCACTTGCTGTCTGCACATCAGAATTAAAGAAATACAAAAGGAATTTGTAAGCTAGTGAAAAGCTGTGCCTCTAACAGGGAGAGGAAGGCCAGTATTTAGAGCTTGTTCTGTGCTTGTAATCTCACTGACCTCCCTTCTGGTGATATACTGGCTGTTTGCACAATAAACATTGTCATAGAATCAGGTTGGAAAAGAGCTCTAAGATCATCCAGTCCAACCATTGCTGTAGGATACCTTCATGTCTTGTAGCCTAGCCTAACTTGATTGGCTTTTTTCTGCCTCCCTTCAGAGCTCTGTCTGATGTCCTTTCTTGACCCTTTATGTATGTCCTTGCTTATTTAATAACATTTCCATCCTTTCAAATTTGGAAGATGTAAATGGACAGCTACAGAATGACTGTGGGACTTCATTATTTTGGCAAATCTTTCTGAAAAGAGCAACATTTTCAAGTGTGTTCATTTCTAAAGCAATGAAATGTGGAAATCTATATGGACTGTAGTGTTGAAAATAGTGATAATCTAGACCTTATATCACCTATGGACTACAGGGGAGCAGGTGGTTGTGCAAGTGCTCTTAATGAGGCATGTACTTAAGCGCTTTGTTGGACTGAACCACAGTCAGCCTGTGGCACATGGAATATTTTCATCGGGAAAGTCTCAAATTGTTGAGTCAAGTCCTGTAGTTTCAGGAATAGCTCAGGGAGCTGCTGACAGCTCAGACAAATTGGTGTTTTTCTACCTGAGTTGTTGGCCATTCAAACTGAGCTCAAAGCAGATCTTTGGGGCTTTGAGTAAGCCAGTGACAAATCAAAGAACCCTGTTTAACTTGGCTATGGCAGAGTATTGTACTTCCTTGTGAGGTTTGGTGTACTCTGATTCACAAACATCTGTTTCTCTTCCCTGACAATTCCTAAGATGAGCTCTTGAAGGAAAGTGAGCGAGGATAATTGTCTGAAACACTAGTGGTTCTCAGCAGAGCAATTGCAGGTGTGTGTGCAGGAGGCCAAAGCCAAGTTTGTTGCATTAACTCTCCTGTGTGGCCATGGCTAAATATACCTGCTTCAGCTATTTTTCTTTGCTCACCCTGCACTGATCGCTGGTGGTAACATTTGGTGAATGGATTTCAAGGTGCTCAGTCTTCTAAATTCTAATGAGGGTGGTTAAATACTCTGCAAGTACTAAAAGCATTCTTTGTAGTACTTAGGTATCGATAGTAGTTAATATTAATAGTAGCTAGAAGCTAGTGCTTGTTCACTTCTCATTGTCTCTAGTTGTGGTATTTTCTATCGTAATATACACTTCTCCTGCCTGTTCCTCCCAATGTACCCACCGTGCCTTGTGCCCATTTCACCTGTTGAGAGCAAAGCATACATGAACCTGGGCAGTGCTTTTATTTGTCTGGGGGTTTCCTGTAAGTGGCAACCAGAGGGTCTGGCCCGCCCTGGTGGCATGAACTTTTAAAGTTCTACTGTTGCTCTGAATCATACCTTTGTCTCCAAGCTCTGAGTCACATATTAAAATAAAACTGTGGGAAATAATAAAACCCAGTTATATGAATGTGTTTTTTATTATACGAGTTCTTAAATTTTTTTTTTATTACTGCTTTGAGGCCAGCTCATCGTCTTTTGTTATGTTCATTACAAAAGGCTTTGCTCCAATCCCTGTTAACTCAAAGGGAAAGGAGTGCAGTGCTTGGGGAGAAGAGCAGTTCCTTGCTGGCATCCATTCCCGTGTCCTCAGCGTGCCTCTGTCTTTACCACAGCTACCCTACAGGAACCCTGTGGGGTAGGTGGTGTTACAGAGGAGGTTGACCAGGCAAGTTTGCAGAAGTCTACTCATAGAAAGGAGGGTCAGATGCAGTTCTCTTCAGTCTCAGACTTAATGCTCTCGCCGGTGGTGTTGTTTCGAGTACTCCTAAGTGAAACAGTGTCGTTTATCTAGCAAATATGAAACTGTTTTCAGGTTTCATTTGTAGTGTCTACTCTACTGCCAGAAAAGAAAAAGATGTGTTTCTCAGTTACAAAAAGGTAGAAGATGAGATTGGGGGGGAAAAAAGAAAACCAAACACACAGGAAAAGAAAGTAGGAGGGGAAAACCTCATTCGCAGTTCCTAATTAGAAAAATAAGTTGTCCCTATTGATAAAGAAATAATCTAGAAAGCCACGTTATTGCTAAATATTTAAGCTTTGTAAAATGAAGCGTTTGTATCTTGACTTGGGCTTGGGAAAGCTCATGTTCACTTTGAGGGCATGCTTCTTGAGCAGACCAGTACCAGGACTCCTTGCTCACAGGACAGTGAATGAACTGCTACTTTCTCTCACCTTAAGAAGCAGCTGAATGTATACACGCTAATTGAGCTCTTGACTGATGCTCCATTGGATTCTGGCTTCATAACAGAATGAAGTAATTCCTTTGTGCATCTCTGGCTAGTTTCCAAAACCTTCTTTTTCAGTTTTTATTATTATTTTTAAGTCTTTCTCATATATTGGCACAGACCATAACCTGAACTATAGGAGTACTTGGATATTCAAGACTATTGCTGGGCAAGCTACATTTTTTCCCATCCTTGTCGTACACTCCTACAGGGTCATCTGAATGTCTTTTGACTTTTAGAAGAGCAGGTACTTCTGAGGCTACAGCTTGTGGCTCTGATGGATTAAGTAAAGTCAGAAGTTGGGTTCCAGGTAGCTCTGTGGGAACAGGGCGCTGAAGTCTTTGTTACAGATGTGCTGTAGGCTTCTTCTGAAACTTCTCATAGAGGCAGTGGTCAAAAAGATGTGTTTTGTGATGTGGGATTCCAGTCATCTGAAATTACACTGCCACCAAATTTGCAGTTCACAGGGTACCCAAGAAGTGTCTGGTGTTGAGGAGCTACAGTGGTGAATGACCTCCCAGTAGTCTTTTTTGTTTGTTTGTTTTTAATATTTCTCCTGTGTGTTTCTGGACATATATTAAATAATCCTCCAGCATTGGTAATAAATTAAATGTTCCCTGACCGACTGTTCACAAATCATTTCAATATTATTGTTTTTGATTAAATAATGTCTTTTGTGACATGTATTATTCTCTGCTTAATAAACCATACAGGATCTAAAAGTGTGACAGGTCCACTTGATCTCTTAGGATAGCATATATTTTAAAATGATTTTAACCTGTAGACCCATCAAATCATTAGATGTTTTCTATTTCACTGCTAGGAAGTAAATAGAAGTTTCTCTCAGGTAATCAAAAACCCAATAGACCAAGAAATTTTCTCTTGAAAGACACAATGGATCAAAAGGATAACCCCATGTGAACCTAATACCTGGAAATTCAGCATCATCTGAAAATAATGTATAGAATGGTTAATGTCTGGGCACAGCTATTAAATTTCTGCAGATATTTTTTTCCCTGTTTTCAGTAATTCTGGTGACTTACAAGGCTAATGCCTAGGAAGCTTCCATGGAAAGAAAAACTAATGATAAGTACAAATATAGATGGGGAGAGACATGTTACAAAGGCTTTGCAAAAGCTCTTAATCCATGAGATCTGATGTACATTGTTGAAGATGCTGAATAATGGATTTGCTCATGGTGAAATATAAAGCTCGTTATGAGCATGCATCTCTAACTGTGATGTTCTGAAAGTGTCCAGGCCCTAATGTCCACCTTTCTTAGGTTTACTGTTATCACAGTAGGATATATTATCAAACTGAAATACTGGCTGCTGTGTTCTTTCTGCTTCTGTGGTTTTCAGAGCTTCTGCATTTCTGAAAAGTGTATTTGTTAAAGGAAAGAGTATGACAGCTTTTTGTTCATGGTTCTTTTGATTTTCTGAGTAAATAGCCTGGGACTTGTGCACTCAATATCTAACATCTTGCATGCAGAGGGTGGGTGAAGGACTTACGTCCATGGTATTGGTTTGTATATATGAGAGCAGTGCCTGGGGTATGTAGAACAATAGGGAAATTTAGTTCTTGTAGATTCACAAAAATAACTAAGAGGTGTAATGCACTGTAAAGCTCTCATGTTAACATGCACAGGGTTGTCTTTGCAGTATTTTGATATGCAACAACAGTTTTATGGCTGTCTCAGAAGGTGTTATAAAGCTTTGTTTCAACAGGGATAATATTCCAAATCCAAATTTTGCTTCATTTTTATGTGGTTTCAGAAAACTAAAATTAATCACAGTTCATTTGCATTTTCCCTGCTTGTCACAATTAAAAGGCAGGTGCAGGAGTAATGAGAGTTGGTTTCGTTTAATAGTAAAGATTCAGCAATGTTTGTCCTACCCAACTGTCTGATTTTTTTTTCCCTTGTAGGTGAATTGAGCAAAAACTGGAGGTGCAAGGTCTGGAACATTAGCTGCCTGGCCTTTCTTTGCCTCTCTTTCACCACATTTTTGTAGGGTCACTCAGGAAAGCCAGCACAAGCCAACAAACTAAAAGCGTATCAGTTCCCTGAGTAAATGGGAGCAAAGTGGCTTGGTGTATGTTGTTAGGTGGCAAGCCCCAATGCTGCTTTACTCCTGACAGTATCCCAAGAGGTATTTTCACATGTATGCTGACTTTCCCCATATAGTTTGCCTTTGTTCCCCTCCAATCTCAAGGGAATAAAATCTTAAAAACAGAAACCAAAGATCTTGCAAACAATTCCTTCTATTCCTGAACTATCTTTTCCATCTTTCTTTTGCACCCCTTTCAATGTGAAGGGAGTCACCTCTAGACTTTGTGATATGCATTCATTATTCACTTCCTCATGCCTCCTACCCTATCTTCAGCAGCATTTTGAGGAGAAGAGGAGAAACCTTGAGGAGATTGAAGACATAATAAACTCAAGTCCAGGACCAAGACTTGTGGCTTTTCCCTTACTGATGGCCATAGTAGAACATCTTTCTTGTTTTGCTTCTCTTTCCTCTTGTACAGCCACAAGCATTCCTTTGCAACAGTTTATAGGGAAGAGGTAGCTTAGAACCCAGAAGAGAAGTTCTGTGATGTGACAGGCTCTCACACAGATCAGCTGTTGATCTGCAAGGTGCCAGACTAGAGGGAGGAGCAATCTACAGGGGGCCCATGAGCTTAGTACTGACTTTCTTGGCTGTGTTTGCTGTCTGAAAGATGGAATGCCTTTCATAAACTTCCTGCATGGTGTTCCCCTGAGAAAGCATCCTACCCTTCTTTGTCAATCGCTGTTTTATACTGGGGTGGTATATATTGCATAACATCTAGCTGATAATTTTGCTCTTACACTGTACCAGAAGACTGTAACTCTGGCTGAGAGTAACAAAACCAGTGTTGGATGAGGAGAGGTGGGATGAGTTCTGAACGGATATTTTAAGTGATGGGCATTAGAAATTAGTCTTAACTTTTAGTGTCCAGGTTGTCCTAATTATGTAGGTCACTGTGAAAGTAATGCCTCCTATTTGTTTCCATGGAAACTACAACAGATGCAAAGAACACAATATACTCTTTGACAGAACAAATTCTCATCTACAAAACAGTTTTTTATTATTTTTCACCACCATCAGCCAGATTCCATGGATGAGCTGGACAAGATGCTTTTTGTTTCATGGTGTGACAGCTGTGCATGACTGTCTGGAACATGGCTTGTCCTTCATGTCACTATCACTGCTGCTGAAACACGGCATCTACCACCTCACTGTACTCACAGCCATTGTTTGGTCTCCATCAGCGTTCAGGAAGCACTGGTGAATGTCAGCAGGTTCCATTTTGTCCACATGGAGGAATTTCATGTCATGCCTTTGCTCCATGCGCACTTCTGTGTCAGGCACCATGTTATCAAATGCTGCTCTGCTGCCATCTGTCACACAGAAACAACAACGTGTTAACAGGATACTGGTGGGAAGGTTCAGCCTCTACTGCCAAACTGCCAGTGTCTGCCTCTGACATTATGCTAACATAATAAAATGGGAGGCATTTCTTTTGGAGCAGCCCTCGTAATAATTGTTTTTATTTTAGTGGAAGTAAAAAATACATCACTCTGATAATCTTGAATGCTGAGCAAAAAGGAACATTTTGCCAGAATTCTGGAACAGTGATGACTGGGACTGCAAATGAGTCTTTGTAGATGAGGTGAATTGGAGCCCATGTGTTGAATTCTGTGCTGTAAGGATGGGAGAATGATGACTGTCCTTCTCCTGCCTTCTGGCTACCTGTACCATAGTCTGGGGAGAAATTTAGAAGGAGACACAAATGGGCGTTGCATGCTTCCCTTTTACCCTCAATGCTCAGAAGCAAGCTAAGGTCAGTGCTTTGCTCTGTTGGACAGCTTGCATTCTTTTGGTACATTGTTCCAAAGATGTCTTAAAAACAAGCAAAAAACACATTTGCCTAAAGCAGGCCTATTTCTGTTTTATTCTAATATGGAGCAGTGGTTAATTGCTGATAATGCTGCTGAATGAAGATGACCTGCTTTCTGCTGTAGGAAGAATCCTTTATTTACCTTAGTGTTCTAAAACTCTCACAAATTTTCAGCTCTTGGTTTGCTCAAATTTGGAATTTCTCTGTTATTGTGGATTATGTACTGAGAAAGTCTTTTTTTTTTTGTCGTTTGTTAGTAGCAAGGAAGGAAAGTTTAGCACATAAAAACGTTTTGAATGGTAAAAGGTATTCCAATAAAAAAATCTGTAGGTGGATATAAGCTTGAATGGAACAGAAATTACAAAGAATATTGAGTTACTATTATTTTTTCAAAGCCACAAATCAACGCAAAACTTAATGTGGATTAACTTGAAACTGTTTTGAGACCAATAAATGACAGTGAAGGATCTGACTGAGTGGACAGAATTGAATACCATGGGATGCTGGCAAACTAAGTATTATACTAAATAAGATATCTTTGGAGGACTGGGCCTGAAATGTGGCTCTTTGTTTTCGTCTTGAGCTATGAGTGAGTAGGTGCACCCTGAATGGCAGCGAGGTTGCTGTAGTAATTATTCATTAGCTTTAAATAACAGGGTAATTATGAAGGTAAAATTCACGTACCCCGACACACCCTTTTTTTGCTGTCTTTTCAATTTCTGAAGAATGCCTACAGCCCTCTGCTTTGTGTTGTAAAACAGGGCACTGCCCCTGGTTGTGCGTGGTTGTTTCTTTACCTTTTTGTATGCTCTTTGCAACAATGGGAACTGGGGTGAAAAGGTAAAGTATAAATCAGAAAGGCAGGCACTTGGAGAGAATCAGAAGTCAGTTTCTCCCATGCCTTCAAGGATAACGAAAGTATTTATGGGCACCAGAGTGGCATGTATACTGCATGTAGGTTCCTCTCTGAAAATTCTTGAGTTCTGTTTTTTCAATTTATTTTCCTCTGGCACAAAAGATAGCTAGCAGAGCAGAAGGGAAAATATTCTGTGGGGACAGAAGTCCAACCTGTGATTTATACCCCAGATTTGTAGGTCATCAGGCACTGCTGGATGCCATAGTGGGAGCACTGATCTTGTGTTACACAGGAGGAATCAGCAGAGTTTGAATAGGTTGGGATAAAAATTCATATATTGGAATCAGTTTATCCCAGGCAGATTGGATCTTATTCACTATATCAGGGATGGACTGTGGTTATACTCCACACATTTTGTTAGCTGCTTTGATTTACTGCAGATATGAAGGGTTGCCACGCTATGTGGTGTCAGGAGCGATGTATGTGATGTGTGCTGTAGAGCACTGTGACATGTATGCACAGTAGGCAGAAGGTCCTCTGTATCCCTGATGTCCTGTGCATAACCAGAGAATTAGCCTCATTCTGCCCTCCTTTCTTTGCTGCAAAACCCATATCCCAGTGTTAGACAGCACAGCCACCCAGTAAATGGTGTAGAGTGTCTGGTAAAGGTAATGTGCTCAGCAGTGCTTTCCCAGCTAGCTTGTCAGTGACGATTTCTTTTATTGACAATTTGTTTAGCTGAAGTTGTTTGATTTTTGCATGGAGTCAAAACCATTGGAGGTGATATCCTTACTGTCCTTCACCCATCTGAGTACTGTAGCCACTGACTAGGTGTTTGCTCTTGGCTTCTTGCTCTTTGAACTTGATGTTGTGAGTACACAGTGGAATGTAATAAAACTCAAACCTGGAAAGGTTGTATGTGGGAGTTCAGGCCCTCCCATGGGAGGTGATATGCATGACAGATTCCTTCCAGATGTAAGAAATACTCTGTACTGTTAGGATAGAAGGGTCACCAATGGTATTGTGCTTGCATGTCTTCAGATGTCTTCTTTAAGGTCCAGTCTTGTGGATGTGCTCAAGGATCTCAGAGAGAGCTTTCTTAATGAGATCAGCATGAGGATGCCCAGTTTGTGATCCTAGTTAGACACTAGAAGTGAGACTAAGACTAGTGCATAGGGGTCTTGCAAATGAGATGTTTATTCACAGTTCAGTAGCAGCAGAGATGAGCAAAGTGCTACTACATCATGGAACAGTCAAGCCATGTGTTTGGCAAGCTCCTAGAGTCTTGTGTGGAAATTGCGAAATACAGTCAGCTGCATACATGCATGGTGTATATATTTATAAAGTATATACATTGTTCACTTATGCACGTTCCTTGGACCTCATAGTTGTATCATTTCATAAACAGAATCTGTAATTTCTATTGAACCATTGGTTATTTTTATTTCACAATACTAACACAGTGTTGTTCAGTAGTATTCATCTAAGAACATCTGAAAGCTGAGCAACTCTTCAAAAGAAGCATGTTCGCCTGTATTGGTAGATTACTTAGCCAATTCCTTTGGTTTTAGATTCTCTTATTACAGAAGCACTAAGCCATCTTTATGCCTGTGTAAACACTTCAATTAACAAACACATTTGAGCTATAGAGATGAGGCTTTCATGTTTGCAGAGCATGTCCTCAAGGCTCAGATGCCCATCTTTGGGTGCTGGTGGCTTGGCCATGCTGGACATCACTCAGATGCAGTCATCTTCAAGGGAGCTGTTGGTGCTCAGCACCTCTGAAAGGCTGAGTGAGGAGGTCAGGTAGCTCAGGAAGGATTCTGTGGACTAGCCCTTCTTTGAATTTTAGCCTTGACTCTCAGTGATCAAATCTAGCCCCGATTCCTATCAGTTGATGTATCAGGCAGGAGCAGGATCCTTTCTTGTCAACTATCCATGCTTTGCATTAACCACACAGCTGTTCTTGTGTTGCTCTGCTGAAATGGTTGACATGTAAATCCATTACTTCAAAGGCGAAAGACCTCGTGGACGGTAGTATTGCTGGCAGTGTGGCAGAACAGGGACTGTGTCATGCTATTTCCTTTCTGATCCTCTTAGCTGTGGCAACTGTCAATGGGGGACAGGAAAAGGCTGTTTTTGTGTCCTGATTTCTCTCAGTGATGTTGGTCAGTGAACTTAGGATTTTTTCATTAGAGTTAATCCAGTCTTATTCTTTTTCCATTTTTCCCCTCTTTGCAGAACAGCAGTAGAAGAAGAGTGAATTGAGTGATTGAGTGATCTTTTTGTTCTTTCAAAAGTATCAGTTTGTGAAAATCTGAATTATTTCTTATCTGGAACTAAATAAAAACTGTGTTACTGACTGAGAAGGTGAGGACTGTAAACACGTAAAATGAATGTCTGCTTATCAAGTGGAGTTGTCTGTCATATATGTGCTCTGGTTTAACAATCAGGAAACAAGGGATCTTCTCACCTTCAGAGAATGGTATCCTGTCTTTTTCTTTAGTGTCCTGTACCAACATAACACTGTGGTTTCAGTTAAGAGCTCTACGCTTAAGAACAAATAAAAGCCACAACCCTTCCCCTTTCAGTGGAGAGACTGAACAGAATTGCAAAATGTTTTTAACAGGAAAAGCCGCTGCTAGAGTACACACACACACACACACACACACAAAAGGGGAAGGTGGTATTGCTAAATTAGGAAACAGAAGTTCATACGAAAGACGTTTTCCTCAGGAAAAGATTGTTAAGTGTGGAGCAAGGTGATGCTATTGCAATGCAGCAGCTCTCAGCTCTTTCTCAGCGTGTCTGTATCTCATTTTGACTGCGTACATCATATATTAAAGAATAATAGCATAGAATGAAGTTCTACCTGATAGGTAGTAAATGAGGATTCTGCAATAGCAGTGTGTTTGGCATTAGTGATGGCTTGTGATCATGATCTCTTTTAATCTTCTTTTATTTTATTTATTTATTTTTTGAGTAGACCAGGAGCAATATACAGGCATCTCTATCACATTTTGTGTTATATGCATATAATAATTTATTGTAAATATATTAATGTCCATTCAAAATGTTTTTCTGGAATGCTTTAGGGAGAAAACAACCATAGCATAAAAAACCACATGATTTCCCATTCTGATTCTTTAGCATTTTTCTGTGTGATTTCAAGTAATTAAAGTGTATTTCCCCAAATCAAGTCTTTCATGTTTATCAGGAAGCTTAAAAGCTTATGATTGCAGTAGTTTATTTATTTGTTAGTGTGCATATGTGCATTAATTTACTTGTTAGTTCCTGTATGTATGCTAAGGTTTTTCTGTTGATGCTTCTAGTTACCTAATTTAGTTAATTAACAGATTATTCAAAACCCACATGAAATAGCTGGTCAACAACCTCCCAAAAATATTAGGAAGAAGAGAAAAACAAACATCTTCATGTGTGTAGATTATATGGATTAGATCCAGGAATTCAGATAGCAAATGTTTGAGAGAGAAAAAGAAAAGAATTCTGTGTGGAGAAGGAGGCTCAGCAAGGAATAATCTTGTTTTTATTCTTTCTTATTGGAGACGTGCAACAAAAGAACAAGCACAGTGGTCACAAGTTGAATAATTGCTGTGATTGTTATGTTTGCTAATAATTTTCAAATTATAATTCGGACACATTTATTGGAAAAGGCTTCATCCTATGCTATAATTATTAAATAAGCTAAGAAAAAGACTGAAAAAAAAATTGTTACTTTTGTGCAGATGTTACATCTCTTGTAACGTGAGATGTTATTTTAATGCTTTAGAAAGTGTTTATCTTTGGACTGAGCAATTATCTGATTGGCACATTCTTTCCTTCTCATCCTCCCCTATCTTTTTACTTGTTTGGCTTCCTTAATTTTCCCCCTTCTTTCCTGAGAATAATATCTATATTTCTAAAGTCTCATTAGTACACAGTTAGTTAAAATGTTTTAGTAATTCCTTTTAATGGAAAACTCCACTGGTGATGGCTGCTGCTATTATACATATTTTGAAATCTTTCTAGATTTGTAAAATGCATCTTGTGTGGACAGAGAATCTTACTCTTCCAGAGGTAATTTCTGCCCTGACAGTGCTTGATTCAACATGCTTAGACTGCTCATGAGATGAAGAAGTGGGGAATGGAGAAACATATGTAGAGCCTGAAGAAAATAGTCAGTTATTAAAACAATTTAGCTTGCCATTAAATCTCACAGTTTTTGAATACAAATAGGTTCTTCTTGCCTTTGTCTCATCCGTTGTTCTATTATAGCAGAAAACGTGGTGCTGAGCTAACAGGTGGGGTAGCCGAGCAGCAGAACCAGAAGCTGACATCTAGATTTCTGGCCTGACCCCACCAGTGCCACGCTGTATCATGGCTGTATCATCCAGGGCAACTTACCTAAGCCCAGAGTCTCTCTTAGCACTCTGCAAATGTCATATAACAGCAGAGGATGCTGAGAGGTTTAATTAGAATTAATTTCAGTCTTTCAAGTGCCGTGCATTTCTCAGATGAAACGTGCTGTGCGAGTGTGAGGGATAATTATTATGTTGCGTCTGTGTTTTTCTGATACATTATTACTATTCTTTTATTAACCGTGTTTAAAAAAAAAACAACAGAAAAACACCAAAACCTATGGTACTTACTGGCTTTCAGTTTTGTTGGGATGATTTAAAATTAGTCCCTATGAGCACAGTAAGTAATTAAACTAATATTGGCATTGAGATGTGTTTTTTTTTATTTTGTTGGAGAATATTAATGGCTGTTGAGAAATTGTCACAAAATATCTGTTTTGATACTTTAACACCTTGAATCACGGACTTAAAGGTACAGTGGATCATGCTGCGTTTAAATGTAGTGAATTAACATTGCAATAAAAGGCTACAAAGTCACTGCTGATAATTTCCTTGTAGCTGGTTGGACTTGGCCCGGATGACATTGCAGAGTGATCATTCAGAAAGCTGTCCTTGCAGTCAGTGCCTGGTACCTCCTTAGCCATTTGCCAGTCTTGCTAGGAGCTGAGCATACCTGATGCAACAGCCCACTGCCTGGTTCTCTCCCTTCTTTTTTTTT